>LOND01004706.1:8703-32731 GCA_014220965.1 Paragonimus kellicotti
TTCGCGTTCTATGTCTAAACAAGGGACGAAGGAGGCCTGAAGCTGAATGGCAAGAGACGGAACTTACCGGCTCAGTGTTACAGTTAGCTACATCTGTTGTGGGACCTGTAGAGTAATTATCAGAAATGGAGGTCGGGAGGGGCCTGAGAGCTAAATTTGATAGGACAGTGGGGGAGGGGTCAGCAGTAGCATGTTTTCGCCTATCCACCCTGCTGTATGCAGCAGATAGGGCGACCCGGTTTATACTGCGAGACGGCCGATGCAGTATGGATTTATTGTTGTGAATATTCATGGTTGTGTGTGGGCTGAGATACTGCCAGGACGCCCAGACCTAGACAGGAGAACGATTAGGGTTCTCAACCAAAGCCTTTGGCTCAAAAGCCTGTACCGCAAGGCAGCGGTTGGGTGGCAATGTACCAGAACTGGTACTTTTTCCGGAAAAAGATGCCAACCTTCTTCCAACCCCCAACCTGGAGGACCAGGAGACTGGTTTGTCAGACCTCTACCCATTGGCCTGCCTGGTATGAGTGACTCTATCGGTGTGGTGATCACACCGTCCAGTTTAGCCCAATAGGTCATCGAGATGCGCAAGCCGTCACACCACGTCAAGGTCCCGTCTCGTGATAGAGTGCTGATGTCCCACTGTCCGTCACACGGTGAGGACATAATAGATACATCTGAGACCTGCCTGTTCTCGTTTCTGGTTCTCTGTGTTCTAAAAACGGCTGCAGTATGAGAACCTTGTCATTTTAGATGCAATAGAAACAAGGCCAATATTTGTGTTGTTGTCACATTATATCCTGACACCTTTACTGAAATTGGGAGTGACTACTGACAAGCACCAGCTATGATGCATCTTCAGTGTGGTCAGTGCAGACAGCAATTTTTCACTGCCGTCTTTGGAAAGTACTGGAAAAGGAAGGTCTAGACATAGGACTTCATTACTTTTCAATAGCTTAAGCCCCAAATCCACTTCGGTTTTAGGCGGAGAATCGTGTAGTGCCGTAACTATCCGCACAATCTCAGTCCTCCATAGTCGAATGAGTTAGTTCAAGCCAGTTGATCTGTTTCTCAAAGTGCCCAGCCCATATGTCAAGTTGACGGGACAGGCTTTAAATTCATCAGCCATTTTTCTCACATAGTCTTGTCAGCACCTTGTCGACGGTCAGTGCAACCACGAATACAGTAAAACAGCACCCGGTTATTCCCTGATAAGAATGCCTTTTTTGTCTCCCTGGCTCGCTGAGTGAATTGAGCCTCACGGCCCTTACGCATGCTGTTTGTGAGTTTTCACGGAGGTCTTTGTCGTATTCGTAGTTAGTAAACGACGTTTGTTCGTAAGTTCTGCTGAATCAACCGAAATCCACTTCCGGTGTGTCCGTACCGTTGGAATAAACCTATTCCGAGGAGATTCGTATAGCCGTCGAGATTGTTATCCCGTGCTCGTTTTGATCACTCCACTGTTGTGACTCGGGCAGTCAATTTTATCAGTGCTGTTTGATAGGTGTTTTGTGTGTCCTCGTCGCTCGATTTCTAACTGAATACTTTATGTTTGTAAGCGGTCACTCTTCAGTTAAAGGTCAAAACAAAGCGGGCACGGAAAATAGCATGGCTTGAGTCAAGATGAACGGCAGTCTTTCATAGAACTGCGCCCCCGATAGCTGACAACGATTTGATCAAGTCGTGTCCATAATTAAGTTACGCAAGGTGGTCCCCACATGACACATTGCTACTGTTTGTTTCGAAATGCACTGCTCGGGTCCGTGAGATACGTACCGTTGTATCAGCCAGTCGCCGTTGTCGGTGTGTCGCACATGGACACCAAACATACCACTCAACCGACTTTCTTCTAGAGTCAGATGACCGAGTTGTGAATTCGTATTACCAGCAAACACTTCGATGTCTGAATGCTTAGTTTGTCTCAGGATGTCAAAGAGAGCATCGTAGAAAGCGTTCTTGACAACATCTGAACTATCGTTCGTTAGAGCATATGTTAATGTGACAAGTAAACAACGGCTTTCTTGTCTGTGTCAACAGACTTTAACTGAAATTTTTAGCATGATGGCACATCGATGATCATTCAATGGGATCCAGTCAAGCAGGTTCTGCTGTACCTTAGAATTCAATGCAAGCCTCGCTCTGGCTTGACCGCGAGCTTCGGCTTCAACGTCACCAGAAACCCTGAGTAAGAACCGCTGATCCCTAACATTAGCTAAGAGCAAATTCAAGTGAAAAATAATGCTAGGATCGTAAAAGCGCATTTCGGAGACACAGCACACAATCAGTTTCAAATTCAAACGGATGCTCGCGAAAACAACCTGCCTGCTTGTTTAAAATGCGGACGTTAAAAACGCGAATGTTTACCGGTTGTTTCAGCTTGAACAGCTGGTAGCAGAAAAGGAAGAAGGTGAAGATGAGTAGACTGGTCTGCCAGAGCAAAAATAACTTCCGGTACTTTCGGGTCGTTTATGCCGCGGAAGGGTTGACTCGATGCACCCCACTCCGAGTCTCCGACTCAAAAGTACGACCCGCAGAACAATGGAAGATAGTGTTTTCGGAGAGATTCCACTCGGAGACTCTGACTGAAAAATCTGGCCTGCGAAGCAACAGAAGATAGGGTTTTCTTGGAGGACCCTACCCTAAGCTAGTGATTCAACAGTCTGTCTCACTCTCACTGAGCAGTGAGAGACTTGCCTATCCTGAAGGTGTAGTGAGTAAGACATTAGTGTTTGTGATTCTAATCACTGTTAAGCTGACTCCACCGGGAATGTAATCATCTTTTCAGACGCAGTGATTGAATATGTACTCTTGTGACTGCTTGTCTTATGAAGGAACCCAGGTTGTAGATTTGGTAGAGCTTGACTGATTTGAAATGGTGGCATCAACCGTGCTGCCTGTTGTGGTCGTTTATCTATTATTTTCGTAAGTCCAAACGACTGGTAATGTTGGCATTTACATTCTACAACTGTTAGACCAGCAGGCTGTTTCGACGGGCACTCCCGTAAGTCGGCGCGTGGTGTGTGACGAGTTCCAGTAATAATAATCTTGTGCTCTGTCATCGTTCTCCATTCGGATCCACTTCTAAATGACTGTTCATGAAGTTGTTTCTTTAAAACGCCGAATTTGATTACTACGATCAAGTTTGAGTTAAGGTCGCACCGGGTTCTAAAGCGAAGCAGTATCTCCTCGATTGGATCCCAGTGAATGGCCTTTTGTTCGGTGTCAGGTATAGTACATTTCTTGATGTCTGCTGGTTAGATTCAGAAAAGTGATTTGCATTCGCTGTCAGCGTATGTTTCAATAAACCGTTTATTCGTTTCGTTTGTAGAACAATCAAGCATTCAGACAGCACAGTACTACAGGGTGATTTGAACCTTCTACTTGGTGGTTTTGCTTTAGAAGTAGTATGCTTGGTGTCCACTTGCAGTTTTGTGACAGTGATGAAAAACGGCGCCAAAGATGTGAACCTTGCACTATCTATGCTTAGTATTTTAATTTTGTACGCATAAAGATGTGCTATGATGCATGATGACAGTTGTGTACCTGGGTCTTACTCACATCGATCGTAGTAATATGTGGCGTTATTTTGTCAAGTGTCGCCACACTTTTAGGTGACAGCCAGGGTTCGGTTTCTGCCGTTATCTGTGCCTGTATCGTTCTTTCGTTTGNCAGTGATGAAAAACGGCGCCAAAGATGTGAACCTTGCACTATCTATGCTTAGTATTTTAATTTTGTACGCATAAAGATGTGCTATGATGCATCGATCGTAGTAATATGTGGCGTTATTTTGTCAAGTGTCGCCACACTTTTAGGTGACAGCCAGGGTTCGGTTTCTGCCGTTATCTGTGCCTGTATCGTTCTTTCGTTTGCTCATAAGTCATTCGTTTGTTGGTGTAATATTATTGATTGGTATTCAAGCGAGGACTGCTTTGTCAATCAGCACTATCGAACGAGAATCGTTCAGGTCAAATTAGATGATTAAACATAACGAACATGAAAAAATCGCACTGGTTTTGAAAGCTCACCTTGAAAAACAATCTCCCGATGGGACTGTATTGTTACATCAGCATTGACTTCGTTACGTCAGTGACCCTCATAAAAAAAACGCCGCGTGTTCCCTTTATTTTCTTGTTGCAACCCCGATCGCCGTGAGCCTAAACGCGTGGTTGTGTTAGCCATCGACATAGTGTTAGTGAAACCGATGTTTCATTTATCACCAGCTAATCGCACGGATTTGGTAGATGGCTGTATTTTTTGAAGAAGAGTTTGAGCAGCCAAATTGGAATATATAAACGACGGGAACGGATTGATCAATGTCCGGTTCACACCTCTTCTCATTATGTATTTTCAAGGATTGTGGCGTGCGGTCCATCATCCATCTGAGCACTGTTTTAGACGGTTTTGGAAACTTCACAGATACGTTAATCCGTACATATCAGCAAATATTATAATGTTCAAAAGGAAGCTCAAAACTTCTAACGACCAAAAAGACGTCAGTTCGGTCTCTTCCGTCGAAGTCTAATAATGATCCGATGTTGACTTGTCTCCTCAAACTCAGAGCAGTCAAGAGCATGAGGAACAGGCAATATTTAGACTAAGTGACGGATGTGTTGATTACTTTTTACTGTGCATCAAATCCTGGTTTAATGTCCTTATGATTAGCTGCATGGTATTCTGCCTTCGATTCGGCTGCTCGTAAGGTTATCTGAAACTGTATTTCCCAAAATGAAGCCGATGAAATAAACGTAACCGTGTTAAGATCTTTATATACTTTGCAGTTAGGACGAGCGTTCGTGAACTGCTACCAGAGGTGTTCGCCTAGGATGTCCGATCTTTCTCCCACTGGCTAGAGTTATCGTGAACAACGTTCTGGAAGATTCATTGTAGGAATCCAGTGGTTTTGATGTATAGCTACCTCGCACCGACATAGTGAGTAGCAAGAGTTATGCAGATAGCATTGCTCTGCTTTACCTGGGTCATGCAAGTCGTTCTGAGTAGGCTGACCGAACTGGTTTACCTGAACGGAATGCACATCGTCATTAAAGTTTTATTTCTTGATTGGTTCGTTCCTTTGTTACGGTAATTCGTTTGAGACTGTGGTCTGTTTCCCCTATTTGGGCGGTACTATCTTGTCAGTCTGTAACACTAGTTGTCGGAGAGAATAGCGAAAATACATGTTGCTTTTGCAAACTATCGTAATCCCTGGGATCGAGGAAGATGTGTATGGTGCCTGTGTGCGGTCCGTTCTGTTTCTGGTTCGAAAACTTGTCCACTTCTATACGAAAACGTGAACAGGCTTGCTGTGTTTGACCGTGGTTGCCTCCGTCGTTCAACCCACATCACGTGGGAGCATCGTGTGAACAACGTGCTTACTCGCCAACACGTTGATCAGTTAAGTAACAAACATAGTCCGCGATGGTTGGACTATGCACTCTGTTAGGTTGCTGAGAGTTCACCACACTGGGCATTATTCAGAGCTTACCGACGGTTGAATAAACCACGGAGTGGGCAGGCCATTACGTGGTCTCGAATTATGAAGATATTGCTTGTTCGGTTATGTAAACTCGGTAAGTTGGGAACCCTGTGAACAAACAGATCGC
Organism: Paragonimus kellicotti; assembly: GCA_014220965.1. Lineage (NCBI taxonomy): Eukaryota > Metazoa > Platyhelminthes > Trematoda > Plagiorchiida > Troglotrematidae > Paragonimus > Paragonimus kellicotti. The sequence continues at coordinate 14,304 of LOND01004706.1, forward strand.
TCGATAAAAATGCTGTACAACTTGATAACATGCCGCAATCGTATGTGCTCACGCCTAGTTTATTGTTTGCTGTTCTACTGCATCGTCCTTTTCCGCTTCATTTCCTTCTTCCATCGATAAGGTTCTCTTTTAGGCTATTCGTCCTTGTGATGAACGATGAATCGACCTTTAGTGCTCTCTGGCTGTTTACATATATACACCGAAGTGGCCTTTGACCTTAGATTACCGTTCAACCACCCTTACTCCGTCGGTTACTTAAGGCACTTCAGAAGGAATAGTCGTATGAATGACGCAATTATCTGTGGGCTTTGGTTTTCGAATCCTCGAACACGAGATCACTTAGTCAACTAATAAATTCACCCTGCATGCCAGCAGACCCCGGTAGCTCTGTTGAATAAAATTGGCAGGTGCTGCCGAGTTGGAGGGCTACATGACATGGTGGCCTGCCGCACGTGACTGTGTGCGTTCACTAGACATTCGTTGAATCTCTACGCATTACATTCCGTTTCCAAACCTTTTTTTTCACTTCTGATATATTCTTAATACTTCTGCGTGATTCGAGCTACAAAACTATCTGGCCAAGGCAATATTTTCGTATTTAAGAAGCATACTTCATAGAACCATCTCACAAATGTAGCATGGCGATGTGAAACTCAGTGAGTGTGACTTTTTCTGATTACTCCGTGCTACACTACTTGATGTAGTTCTATGTAAACGTGCAAGAAGCTCAATCAGTACACCCTGAATACTCAATGACGTGCCTGGGCACGTTTACCACAGAAAGGGTACTGGATTCAGTGGCGATGTGCTTCTGTTCTAGAGGACGTTACGAACAACCGAATCGAAAGCAGCTTTTAGGTCCAAAAAGACCACGATCGTCGGCTGCCTATAAGAGTGCCGATGTTCCAAGATCCGTCGCAAGGTAAAAATGTGATCAACGCATCCCTCGACCGGATCGGAATCCTGCCTGTTCTTCACGTATCTGACTTTCTCTGGGCCCAGTGAACGGGAGTAATATAAGGCCAGTGAGTAACAGACACACTAGAACTGTCTTCTTCGCAAGGGAGTACCAGGGAAATACGTGAATCTGTTGAGATCACTGTATGCTCACTCTGCAAGCAGGGTGAGAGTTTATGGACAGCTGTCTCGGGCGTTCATCACTTCTAGTGGTGTTCGTCAAGGGTGTCCGATTTCCCTCTTGTTCACTTTTTTCATGAACTTGAGGAACCCAGTGGACTTGGTGTTGAGCTTCTTCCTGGCGCTCGGTTGACCGATCTGGAGTATGCGGACGACATTGTCTTACTTAGCCCCTCTGCCGAAGACATGCAGACCATGCTGAACAAGGTGAATGACCGGGCTGGTTTGTATGGAATGCGCTTCGCACCTTCAAAGTGCAAAGTGTTACTTCAAGACTGAGGCATCACCAAGCTTCTCATCTAAATCTTTGTCGAATAGTCCTTCCTATTCGATATATGTAACCCGTGGTTTAAACTGAGGAGTTACCGTGTCATTGATTTCGTCACCTACGTCGGTACCGTCAGTCGTGAGTGCGAGCGGTGCAGGTTACCTCATGATTGTCGAATGGCTGAAAATGCCGATCTTCGTTTGTGGTCCTCATTTGCGGGAAGATGCAGACATCTATCTCTGGATGAAGTAGTCCCGAACTGAATTTCCGGATGATTGTCATCAAATATCAGGGGTTGTCAAGCTACACACAGTACCGTGGTGATTATTCAGCCACTACCATCCACTACATCTGTGATTATCTAGTTGGTACGTTTTGTTCACCGTTATAGTGAATCGCTGCCAGCCAATCTTGAACGTTCTTTGAAGCCTTCTTCCCCTATCTGTAATGTGGGGATTGGTATTATGAGCATTTGTGTTATCCACCTTGTAAACCCAAGGATCAGAAATGTGAACGGCGAGGCCTCGCGGTAGGTTACTGTCACGTGAACAGCCAAATGGTGCTGCAGCCCTCATTAAAGTCCCAGAACCGATCATTTCAGGAGCCTACTCACTGATCCAATCAAATTATCGTCACATCTTGGATCGATTATACTTTCGGGGGAAATATCGTTTACTGACTCTCAAAAACATTCTGGTTAGACTAAAGCTGGACACCCCCTGGGACATCATTCTCCTTTCGACGTGAACGTGTCAAATAACCGTGAAGCTAACCATCCGAATTGTCTACAACGAGTCAGATGACATCCTGAGGCTATATGGAAACACATCCTTCATGGCTACCTTGAACGGCTTCTGTTTTACCTGTAACTGCTTCCTCACGGATCATCCGAATGTAAACTCGCTGAGGTTTAACTAGATTGCACAGCTGAATCTATTGGAGACGCCCATCGGTCGTCAGGGCAACGATGGGACAGCCGCCAACATTGAACAACCGGACGCTAACTGTGATTGTGTCGTCAAACGGTTGGGAACAAACAACTGCGATACTAAGTACGCTGTGGAACTACGGTTAACAACCTGTCACCTACGGTTGGCTTTTATCGAGGATGCTGTCATCGATGCATGGTACATACCATCTGAAAGGTTCTGTCTGCTGACCGAGGACACTGATATTTTGATCACCTGTGATCTGATTGACACATTGATCGATCGATCTGTAATAATAATAATAATAATAATAATAATAATAATAATAATAATAATAATAATAATAATAATAATAATAATAATAATAATAATAATAATGTGGTTTAGGCCGCTTTACCAGGAGTTTTGTTGATCTCGAAAGTATTTTTTTAAGTGCGGTCGCTCGAGTTAATCTCAGCTTCTACCAAAGCACACGTTAACCACTGTCGTGTTTGAATGTCTACTGGCACAAAGGATTACCAAATAACAGGAACTGCGCAGCGCTTCACCATCATGAACGCAAACACATTTGTGCATGGTAGTTGTTTCGGTCTGCCCATTTATCAGTACTCAGTCCAACGGCTTTTCTAGTTTATGAAACCTGTCCATAGTTTCCAATGCACAAAGAAGTCGTATTTACTCTCTATTCCGTTCGATCGGAGAGATTCAATGCACGCATTCAGAACACATAATACTTACCGATGTTGCCAATAGTTTATTACGCTTGGACCTATTTGCTGTCCCGTAACACGCCACTTGATTACCCCGTCGCGTTGCAGTCAGTTCTATAAGCCAAGTTCAGATAAGGTTCATCTGGTTTACATGCTATGAAGTCAAGGATACCAGGAATATGCTAGAATATTAAGGATATGACTTTACCACTATGTACTAGTTCCTCCTATGCTTACGTCCATGTTTCCTGTTTGACAGGGCCAAGGTTGAATACTGTGCTCTGATGGGTTGTGCTTGCCACACATATGGATTAGGTACTTGATCGGCCAGTAATTGATTTTGAGCCTTCCTAACGGCGCATTCCTTTTAAAACTGATTGATCGAGTTGCTATTGGATGTCAAAGATGAGGGTGTGCATAAGATGTTTGTTCGCACCGAAGTGGTTGTCTCCTCCAGCCTTGCTCGTGTGTGTATCAATTTGCTTTTAGGGTTTAGTAGTTAACAGTAGACCTAGACGTATCGATGTTCGCAACTCAACACGGATGATTATTTTGGAGTGGTTGCGGTGCGACGTCCCATCCGGTTTGACAAACTCAACGATGATAACTGTTGGGTACTGATTTCGCATGAAGGATCGTGTTACATGATGTTGGAGCGATTTTTTTTCGAACCATCGCATCACGCAAACCATTGCAGGCACGTTCCAGTCCCCCATCCCATTGGTCGTTCAAGTGTACAGACCATTAAGCACTTGTTGTGTGTCGCGTCTTTTTGTTATTTGTGTTTTGCTTATCAGATCCTTCCTTTTGGACACGCTTCACATGCAGTTTTCCGCGCTTTAGATAGTGAGGTGATGTAGGCTGACCGGTTTGTTGTCTGTTGTTCATCTCAAAAGCGTAAACGGAGTTGTATCCGCTTGTGCGTGTGACGAATCACTTGGTATCGTTCACCGCGCTGTTTACGTAGGAAATTGTTTAACCTTCTTTTCGGTTTTTCCTTTCCAACAATAGGTCTCCCACACTTCTGAGGTAAATAACACGGACGTATTAACGACTGTTCTCAGCGTTTACATTCTGCAAATAATTGGACGCTTTAGGTGATCCATTCATTGTTAAATTTTTGTTTATCAAAAAAGTTAATTAAAACGGTTACACTGTATGTTACACTCTGTGTCGTGCTCCACCAAGTCACTGTGTAGATCGTATAAAACGCCTGGTTCATTATTTTTGTACTTACATTTGATAAACCCAGAACTTGGACAAATGGCTCGAACTTTGCACGGAGGCGCCCTCTTGTTGCATTTGTCTGTTCAGTATACTTTCGGACCTACCGACTGTGACTTCAGCCAAGATTAAGGTCAAGAGCAAGCACGAGGACAATCTCATCGGGTCTGCTTCAAATTCACTGGACACTCCAAAATCGGAGCGGAGGCTCCCTCGAAGGTCTTGTATGACCATGTCTACTCCAAAGCGTATTCGCGTGTCCGTAAGATGTGATGTTCGCAGATTGTCTTCGTTCAAGTAAGATAGACATCCGAAAAACGCAATTATGTAGCCATTCTGATGAACGCGCCAAACATGAGCACTCAGTTTTTGCCACTGTTTCAATCTTTATACTCAGATAACCGCGTTGTATGATTATCTTCTGTGTTGATTTTTTCTATACCTAAAACGATTGGGAATCTTGAGGACGAGATTACTTAAAAAACGGCCATCAATATTGTTTTCTCGCTATCGGCTCGTAGCTTTTGTCTACCAGGTTGTTGATAGTAACTTCGAAAGTTGGAGTGAGGATAGTTCACTGGATTGGAAATGTACAGTTGGGTTTTCAGTGTTAACCGTAAATGTGCGAATCCCTTCTTCGTTTCTTAGCGTACGTGATGCGACAACACCGTTTTGATTTGCAGTTACCCTGTTGTCAACAAGCAAACTGTTGACTGTTCATTCCGATGCGGTTGTTTTATGTTTGTCATGTTTTCAGTTTTAATGAGCTAACCTAATTCTGCCCCTTGCACCTGACTACCTAAGAAAATATTGTTTGTCGAATTCTTCGAATTTACAGTGGATTCGTTTCGATATAACGTAAATCAAAGGGGGGCTCTGCGCCGTTACACAGCCCGCTGCGAACCATGTGCCATTCAACGAAGCCCATGTGGTTAAATCGCCACAGGCAGATTGAACTTTAGTACGATGTGTTCTCCCGCACAATTTATTCCAGAAAATGTTGCAGCCTGCTGCTTTTCGCTGTAGGTTATGGGACTTGAGGCTTCTGTTAAGCACCCTAATTGTCATCATCATCATAGACAGCAATACATCAGTGGTTCACACTGATGCTTAACTGCCACACAACCACGAAGAAGAAAAAACCTATATAGGAAGAAAGAAGAAAAAGAGGGGAGGGGAAGTGGACCTAACTACTAAAAATAGCTACGTCTATATTCAAACATACAACATCAAGGCGCCTACTATCATCTAGGTCCCGTTTCCCTGATATTACTCTCCACACATTCATTGATGGCGGTTTTAACTAGTCCACTTTATGTGCTGAATGGAAAACCAACCACTACACCGTTGAACAACGTATTGTTTGTAAACTTATGTCGTGACACATTATGGTGCGTATGGTGACCAATCCGAAGGTAATTAAACTGGTGCTGTGTTTATTTTCTAATCAAGGCAGGGCCAAAACATATTCCACAGCATTCACTTGAACTTAATGCCACCGGGCAATCGTAGCCTGTTACACTAGTCGCCCATATAAAATGCTAACAGATAATAGCCAAGCAACTAACACTTATTTTGATAATCCCACTTTGAGCGACATTCAAATGGCTAATAACAGCTCTAGGTTCTGTTACAGAGAGGGTTGCTGACTCAACTCAGTCTCTGTGCCTGCTGAGTACGAACAACCGAGACATACTGTAGAACAAGTGTTTGCGAACGAACCTATAGGAACAAAAACGCTTGAGGTGCGTAGACCTAGATGGTAACGACACATCTGCTATTGATCGCGGATGCTGCCCCGAACGCTTGTTACTGCAACTACTGTCTAGACTAGTATGCAATCTTTCGCTGACTTACGATGTCGCCTGTCTGTAAAGTTTTTGAAATGTAAGAACCAAAGTCTCAAAGTTGAATTCCTCCTCAGATGTCTATGTACTTCAAACTTCATTTAACAATGTCCACTTGGCGATTTCTATCTGTGTGTTGCAGTAGTTCATCTTGGGAAGTATCAGACTCTCTGCCTGACCCTCCAGAACCGGAACCTGACACAAAGTCTGACGAACCTTCACCCACTCCAACCTATAAAATTGCGCCATCTCTCAACCACCTACCCGACTGGCTGAAAGCGCAGTTTACTACACAACCACCTCACCGTCAAATCTCCGCCTACGACTCTTGGACTCATGACACCATCCACGGTTCGTGTTGTCCTAAAGCGTGGATGCATCGGGATTGTCTTGCTGGTTACGCTGCTTCAGCTGCCTTACACTATTTGAAATGTCCGTATTGTGCTGACAAGCAAACATTCATTCGTTCGGTCATTGCTGCGGGGATTTGGGTCCCGGATAGGTGAGTCCACGCTTGTCTCGATCGTACGATGCCGACCAGTTTACCTATGATACATGGACTTGCTGACTGTTACTCAGTCCCCATTATGTAACGTTAAGCCTAGTTTTAAGATTACACTCATCCCAATTTGTGAAAAATGCTAACATTGATCGGCTCCCCGTTTATCGTTCTTGGTTTCTGTTACGCTGCATTTCATATTCAATGTTCCACGGAATACTTATTGCAAGAATTGTGAACGAACTTATTTATACAACATATGAAAACATCAACGGCAGAAACGGCTGTCATTTGAATGTGACTTCTGACTGAGGACCATTACAGTACGCTAAAACCAGGATTAATGCTTATTTATCGTTGCTTACCACAGCACCCTCTCATCAAATACTACTTTCCAGAGTGAACACAGTTGTATTTTTTAGACGGAAAGAGGGCATTTCAGCCTGTAAAATCCATTCTATGTGAGTGCTAACGCACGACTCTTATTTTGTAAGATTCCTCGAATGCTTGGCGCCTGAGTCCCATCAACACTGTTCTCATTATAATACTGCTGATCCTCTAAAAGGGAGCATCCTACAAATGACCCGCATGGCACACACTGCGATAAACAATAGTATCTACGTGGTTCCGATCAAGAAGACGAAAAAAAATAAACGACGTGAAACCATCTAGTATCAGGTGTCGTGCTACAATATCGCTACACACTGACTTAGATGTTGTGAGGCTGTCCTTGTCTAGACAAATACGAAATCAAGTTTGTTCGAACCTTGAGATTGTCAATTGACAGAGCGATACTAGGATAACTTCTATCAAGGCTCGAGTTCAGATTAAGAGCAGTAATATGAAGAGGGGGAGAACGTTGGGGAAGGCCCTTTTTCCCATGGGAACATTAACGAGATATTCTCGAAGAGCATTTCATAATTTTTTAATTATGATCTTCCGCGCCACTTTTGTTAGTTTTTTGTGCCTTTTTCGGCTTGTTGCTGGTCGGTAAACTGACCGTTTACTGAACATATTTTTATGTAAATGCTGTCGTCCGTGTGATAATTCAGCGAACAGGAAGTTGATTACTGAGAAGTTAAGAATTTAAGTTGTGATCTGATGAGTAGGCTTCAATCAGCCCGTAACTAAACCACGCAGCTAGAATGCTAATAGGAACTAATTAAATCGATGTGTGAATATGGAAGCAAAAGTAGGTGTAACAGCAAACGTATTAACGCCTCAGCTATGCCACACCCGGCATGTGTATTTCGTTTCGTTTCAGTGGCACTGAACGTTCCTCTCGGAGTTCGCGGCTTCTTTGAATTCGTTGGGCCTGGGTCGTTCCCGTCTGGTTGTTTGTATTTTGTGACGTTATTCCCAATCCCGTTACGATTGATCGCGCGGTCATAACGATGAGAATACCAGTCATCCACTGTTTTAGATGCTCCAAAATAATGGTCAAGCTTGGCTCACTTTTCGGCTTCCATGCTGATGGACTCACACATCATCGCAAGAGCTTCGTTTGGATCAGATTTCAAAGTGAAATCCTAATCTCTGCATATTTAAATTTGCATGAGGTTATGTCTGAAGAACATCGTTCACATGCCGCGGTGCTCATTTGATAGGTGTAAGTTTGGCGTGATTCGAAGAACGAAACTACACCAACTTTGGTATTAGACCAGGTTTCTTAGGCAGTGTTGGTCGGATCTTAGTGCGCCGGAGCGAGGCATAGATATTGCCTCCCAACAGATTCATGTATTTTAACAATCCTTGAGGTCAACACATTATCAAGCTAAGTTTGGTTTGATATGACTGTCGTGCTATTTCTCTCTGTGAAGGATTAGGTCCATTTGTGGTCCCAAAATATCTCTTGTATTGTACTAGGTGGTTTGCTTCTTCAGTCAAAGTACTTTGGGTAGTAAATTTCGTGTGTACTCTGACAGGTATGTTTCTGAAGAGAACACTGCATAATAATTTTCTCCTTTAATGAATGCATCATCGTTGATGTTAATGGAAAGTAATCTTTATCAATTATCGAAACTACAGTGCGTTATCCAAAATGTACAACTTGGCCGTTGTTGACAATTGCTACCTTACGAAACTTGTCTCGTATTTAAATGGTAACCTATTCGTGAGAATTTTCATCTCGGTGTTTCAAAAGAAATGCGTTTTCAGGCCAAGAACGTCAGATAGAGTTTGCTTCTGAGTGGGGATATTTCTGTAGTTTATGGCTGGCGGTTGTTTCAAGTCGAACTTTGCTGGCCCACATACTACAGAGGAGTTCCTAAAACCTTGAATGTTAAATTGTTCACACTCTTCGTAACACCGCGTCGCATTTTCTTTACTCCCTGAGCATGCACCTCAGTTGAACTGGAATTGCAAGTGCGCTTCATAGTAAATTTTCACAATGAATGATTGCTTTACGTTCCACGTATGGGTAGGGTTTTGCGATCCCAAAGTTTCAAACTTCTGCGGTATGCTCGGTCAAGAGCGGATTTTTTTTGGTTCAACTCAACCGACTGATTATTAACTACACTGATTAAAACAATCCCGTCGACTGGACGGAAACCACTCTACCGACCCTTTCAGGTGAGGAACTGACAAGTATACTTTTTACAGCAGTATGATCGCTAGTACTTTAAAAAGTGGCGAATTATTAACTAAGCAGATTAGTGACCAAAACGTTTTATGCAACAGTTCATTCCGTTTTTTGTAAAGATACTAAAAAAGTGGCGAAATACGTCATGTGGTGAACTAATCAGAAGTTATTTGTTACTCCTACTGCAAATGTAGGTACGAGGAGAGTAAATGTTTGTGCAACGACTACGTAGCTCTGGGTGTTCATAATCCGTCAAAACTTCTGTCTGGAGCCTGATCAACGGAATGACCTACGGTTGCCAAGACGTCATTACGCCTCTTTGGCAGCAGGCTTCCGTCTACACTTGTGGCACTCTGTTCTATCGAAGTGAAGGATGTCGTCATTGTATCTTCATCCTGCTGTAACCTCAGGTGGCAGTCGATTCCATCGTTGGCTGACACTGCTGTTGGCCTCTAATTTTGCCAGACAGGTCCATTCACCAACTGATCTCTGCATGAAGTAGTTTCCAAAATCACGAACTGCCAATACTCCTTGTGTAACTCAGTTAACTTTTTCAATTGACTGAGGATACCTTGTCGTATTCGAATTAGATCTATGTTCATGGTAATTTGTGTTTCTCTCTTAATCACTGGTCGATTCTCACCTACCAATGAGTTATGCTTTTTTACTCATGCATGATAGCCTGATAACTCTCAGTTCAGCGTGTGATGAGAAACCACAATCCAACTTACGAAGCTAAAAGTAATTCAATTCCAGTTCCGATTGCTGTTTTGTCCTTTTCAAGGGATGCTGCGTGGGAATTGGAACCTGGTGCCTATGCAGATTTGGTTCCCGTCGAGAATGGAAATGAAATTGACCGCACTGACCAGAGCTCCTCATCGAACACAAGTACCGAATTGTCGCAGTCCTCCACGGTCGTATCAAAGTCGAAAGAATATACAACGACTCCCCAAAGCGCACGCGAACCTATACGGTCTGGAAGATGTTCCGTGAGAGGTCAACAGCGAACTTCCCATCGTGATGGCCGTGAATCCGAAACCGCTGATCGAACTTCGAAGGCCATTCTGTCACTTGTCTGGAGTAACCGCCACCTTGAGTTACGTGGTCGTGGTGGCACACTTCTCCGTTCTAGATCTCGCCGCCTGACTCCACCCACTATCCAGAAGTCTCCACCCGAAACCGTACACAGACGTAGGTACTCATCTCGAAGGCGATCATCTTTATTTTCCCGCAATGGCACATTGGAGACGCCAACGAGCAATCATCTCTCTGAGAGTCACAGACTTCGGCAAGCTACTTTGGGCTCTTTTCTAGCCAATCTTCGAGTTTCATCACCCACCTGATTAGGTTGTGTGTAATACCCAATGTGACATCAAATGTCCGTTTGATAGGAAGGCTTCTTAATCAGTACAAAGACTTGAGAGACTCGACCCCATGTTTTCTACGTAGAGTACTGTTTAAATAATTTAACTTTTTCAATACAATTATATCTTATTTTGCATTAATAGTTTGCACGCTTATTTGTTCGGTTTGTTGACTTTATTTATCTTATTACCCCCCGAATCCCTGTGCGGTACATCCGGTGGTCATGCGCTGTTTACCACTGCTAATGTGTCGATCAGGTCATATAAGCAACATTGTGGTGAATGTAGAACGATATCTTTTCCGTCTTGCACGGAAACGCGTGATGTTAACAAGTTACGAGTAGATGAAATAACTCCCCCACTTTTTTTGGAATAACTCCCGTATTGTTTGTGCATTTTCTGGAACGTCACCTAAGGGCTTGGTTTTCAGTTGCACGGTAATTTACGCTAGCGTTTGTGGTGCTCGCTGAAGACAGTGTGATGATGCAATCGAGGCTTGCACAGCTGTTCTTTATTCGGAAATAATTCTTCAATAGCGGCTCCGCACTAACATGCTTAGTATTAATAAACATGACTGGGAGAGGGTATGTATACGGTGTTCTGTAAATCTTGAAACTATAATTTTACTGCAGAAAATCTCGATCGTTTTTCGCATGTTTTTCATTACTCGTAGACGTTAGGCAATTTATAACATCGAGTTTGTCCGAAGAGTCTTATAGGTTAGCATTGTGTTACTGTACGAATAGTAAAAGCGAAGTGAAACAATAAACGTCTATCGTAACATTCTGGATTGCACGGGCATAGAATGAATAGGGAAATAACCCATGGAATAGAGGTGACCTTGACAAGTCGGACGTTCGCCAGAAGAAAAGCAAATCAGCGCAAATAAGTATGCAGCACGTGTATGCGTAATGTGCATGGGAGAGAATCCGATTAAATCCTAAGATATCGCTTTCCGAAAATGTAAACCTTAGAAATAGGATATACAGCGGTCCGCCGACCAACGTGGTTTTCACAATGTGTGTTGCTCAGTTTAATTAACTCGGGCGGCATTGCAACGAAGTATGCGCAGCTCTGCTCGCGGCGTGGTAGATTCACGATCGGATGGCTCGTTTGATTACGTTGGATTCCGAAAGCGACGGCTGGTCCCTGCTGACATTGGATAGCCCCAAACAGACGAACGCACCTCTAAGTAAAACGGGGGACCGCAGAGTATTGACTTTGGTGATGGCTCTGTCTTTTATTTTCCTCAAATGTCGCAATGTTTGGAAAATTATGGGCTGCGTTCTGTTTCGTGTGTGCTCTTCGGTACATTAACTCAGCCAGGATTTCACTTGTGCCACAGTGAGGACTAGTTGCTCTTTGTCGAAGGTACCCGTAGCCTGTGAGTTCGGTCGACAGCGTTAAGCAGAAAGCATTTATCACAATATTCTGAGTGAATCCATGTATGCAGCGCATATATTAGAATAACAACCAATGGAATGAATGAATTCGACAAATGAAACATCCGATAAGAAGGGTGAATCAGCGGGCATAAGTGCACACGGCTACAAAGGGTGTGTGAAGGAGGGCGACCAAACGTCGATTGGGGTCATTGAGATCTAACGACCTGAATTACTTTGCTGATAGGACACAGTCGACGTGGTGAGGCTTGTGTTCTGCTGTGGATGCCCATATATAGCGTTTAGAATATTGCGCATGATTATTCAAAGCAGTGTGTATCAATAGTGAACTTCGGGAGACGGAACTGCGGTTAAATGACCTTGTCACAAAAGTGACTGATGCGTAAATTAGATTGCGTGATTTCTCTCAATGCTGAAACTGTGTGGCTGTTTTGCATTCAAACGTCGCCTAATAGCGACGTTGACATTCGTTTATAGTGAACCTGCCATCACATGGTTTGCTACTATCAGCGTGTTTACTGATGCATCAGATACTATGGAAAATGTACCCGGTGTTATCACACATAAACCCCAGCGGCAACATGGTTGTAGAGCTCGAAAAGGAATCACCAACGCTCATTACATAACGCGCTGACTGGAGCAATGTACAAAAACAAACAGCTTGGATTGAGATTCATTATAGTTCCGCCCCAGGCATTTTGAGACTGGTAATTTTATTGTTCTCCAGAAAGATCAGTTGTTCGATCTGAATCTAAGTAGGCTGTTGGTTTAGTCAACTTCAGTAATTTGAGCTATGCTCAGTTGTTTCAATGAAGACAGTAACTTCAACCTAACTGAGAAGTCCTGATCACGGGGTTATCGATTGGATAGAACAGAGTGATTCTGTTCATTCTCCTTTCGAAATGATCGAGCAACATGTACACTACTCGCAAAAGGTCGTGATTGAAATTTCGATAATAATTATTCGGTCATACCGATGTGAGGTCAGTAGCGTTATGGTTAACATGCTGCTTTTACAAACATGAGGGCCGGAGTGCAAATTGAGATCCGGACGAGGATATGCACTGCCGATGGGCGGAACCCGAGTTCAATGAAACTTCACCTGTTCTAATAGCTTACATAATAAACCATAGAGATCGAAAGTAGCAGGTTAAACTTTGTTTAAACCTGGACGTGTAAACAGTAAGTGCATACTGATGAGTAGTAGGGGATTTTGTTTTCATATAGATTGAACATCACCCACAATTGATCGCAGCTGTCGCATTCCCATAGACTTTCCAGTCGGCCCCTTTCGAAAAGAAGCACTAGACTCGAGTTTCGCTCTCATTAGAGCTCGTCAGTAGTGCATATCCTTGCCACTGCCGGGACTAGAACTCCGGCCACGCTTTCATGAGGCAACCGTGTTGACCACTGCGCCATTGACCTCACATTGGGCACGACAAAGTTATGTTCGCCGAGCTTGGCATTTAGGTTGCAAACGTTTCATCACCAAACGAGGTGACATCATCAGTGCGTAAGTGTTTTAGCGTATAGTTTTTGAGCGGGGTTGGTGAATTTCGATGGATGCTTGCTCTTAATATAACAGAGTGAGCTGGCCTGAGTTCTGGTTGGTCGCCGTCTGTTGTTCATGCCCCACGACCTGATCCACAATTGCTTGATTCTGTATTTGAACTTTGACCCGATGTCCGATTGGTTATTTCCTGTCGTCCTTGAGTCTTTGATCTGGAGTCTGATTGGCTGTTCCTTGTTGCTGTCGAACTTTGACCCCGAATCTGATTGGTTTGTCCTTGTAAATTGATTAAGTCATTTCTTCGTTTTGGAATTCTATCCGATTGGTTATTCGTTGGCTGGTTTCGACTTTGGTCTGATCTGTTCAAGTTGCTCCGTTCAGGTTCACCGGCATTTGGGCTTGATGGTGTCTACATCTCTTCAAATCCTTGGTTCGCATTGGTTCATAGATTTTGTCCAGCTCGATGTGCTTGTTTATTGACCCGGCCGATGAATGCCAAGCCTCGAGAAATTCTCTTGCATGTCTGGTGTTGGCCTGAGTAAGGACTTCTGCGGTATTCAAGTTGAAGGTGTGTCCAGTTTCATCTTCGTGGACGGAGATCAAAGAAAATTGATCGTGTCTCTTGATGGCTAATTCGTGTTCACGTATTCGTGTTGATAACTTCCGTCCGGTTTGGCCGACGTAGTGTTGTCCACAGTCATTGCATTGGATTTTGTAAATGACGTTTCTTCTGTCGGCGGGTCTGAGTTTTTCTTTCGGTTTTGATAGTATTCTCCGTAATGTTGCCGTTGGCTTTGTGTGCTAGCGTGATACCGAGTGGTCTCAGAAGTCTTACTGTCATTTCCGATCAAAGACTCAAGGACGACAGGAAATAACCGACTGGACATCGAAATTCACCAACCTCCACGCTCAAAAACTATACGCTGAAACACTTACGCACTGATGATGTCACCTCGTTTGGTGATGAAACGTTTGCAACCTAAATGCCAAGCTCGGCGAACATACCAATACCAAAACCATCAACCCGAGCTAAGAACAGCACCACAACTATCGGAACGACGACCAATTATCATATGTGAACGCTCAACCACTTTCGCTTGTGAGTAATGATCAGGTTGCCCGATCGCCTCGAGAGGAGACAGTTACTGTCTGTTAACTCCAATCGATGACCCCTCGACTAGGACTTCTCTCCAAGTTGAAATCACAGAAATCATTGACTTGTTGGGCGGTATTTTGAGAGAACTGTCAAGCCTGCTTCTCCAAGCTGGTTTGAAACTTATGCTTTACTGACGGTATCGCCAATTTCCCAACAGCCAGTGATTATTGTCGGTGGGGTCGTTGTCTAAAAACGAAACGACAACGTATCAACGCATGATTTGAATTCAAGTATGTGCACTAATAAGAACGACAGTCTTGAATGGAGCCTCACCACCCACAACAAACAGCTATTTGGTCCAGCTGAGACCAGATCTGATTCGGAGAAGATGGACACCAACCATAACAGTGACGCGCACGATGTCTAGAACAAGCGTTGGCCAAAAACATTTTAAATTCGGCGCACAGTTGCAACAATCGCCCACCACTATGCCAGCGACGTGATGCTATCTCAAACCTGCCATCTAAACGAGACTCGGCGTCAGCAATGCGACCGACTTGGAGCATAAACAGACAATGAATAAATTTCTGAAAGTCTTGCGTCTAGAGCTGGCCTTAACAGAACCTGCCAAGCGGACGGCACAGTCTACTGTTAACAGGAATCCAATCTACTAATACGGCTGCGGCCATCGTGCTGACGTTCGATTGTCGCTGAAAGGAAGAGTATATAATGCTTGTGTGCGTTCTGTTTTGCTCTATGGTTCGGAACGTGGCCTGTTCGCAAGGAAGATATCAACAAGCTTGCTGTATTTGACCATCGTTGTCTCCGCCAAATAGCCCACATTAAGTGGACTGATCGCGTGAGTAATGCGGCAGTTCGCGGGATGCGCGATCGATCGGTCAACTACTCACGTTGCACAGCCTGCGATGGTTAGGTCACGTACTCCGCATGCCAGCTGAGCGTTTACCGTACCGGGCATTATATACCAACAGTTAGGTGAAACCACATGGTGACCAAGCGACAACGTGGTCACGAAATATGAGAACCCTGACTGCTCCACTGAGTAAAGTCGATAGGTGTCGTCCCGCCTGCATGGGTCCTCGATCACTCAAACCGCTGGTTAGAGACGCTATCCGAGATGGCGGCGTGTCGCAGTCAATGGCGTACCTGCATCCATACCATTTCTAGTTCTTTTGCTTAGACTTCTATTAATTTTCAACCTTAGTAACGTTTTCTTCTAGGATATTCCACGTCACTGTTGAGGTGAGCGGCAGCCCGAGCCACAGTACCTTTTGGTCAGGCTCATGGCTGATATGATGATGAGTGTACCAGGTTTAATACTTTTTCCAAAAACGATACCAACCTTCTTCCAACCCCCAACCTGGAGGACCAGGAGACTGGTTTGTCAGACCTCTACCCATTGGCCTGCCTGGTATGAGTGACTCTATCGGTGTGGTGATCACACCGTCCAGTTTAGCCCAATAGGTCATCGAGATGCGCAAGCCGTCACACCACGTCAAGGTCCAGTCTCGTTGTGACGGTAGAAATGACCGCCACTTAGGCGTAGCAGAAGTTACTCAGCATTCAGACATATGCATTACGACACGACGGAATAATGACGTATGGTAATGAGGTAGTAAACAATGTAGACACTATAGTGCTCCTCTTCGAGCGCACCTGAAGCAAACGTTAGTGTCCACAAATAAAGCAGCCCACGCAACATTGAAACAGTTAAATCAAAACGAGCAGACAAATTAACACATCTAACTGTTCAAGAGGTTGAACGTGACAGGACAGAGCTGGTGTCTGTGATTGAACATTGGAATGCTGGATAATGTACTCCGTGAGATTGCAATAACAATGTGAAGAGTAACCAGGAGTTGATGTTTTGTGTTGTTAGGTGAGTGCATAAAGTCGACATCAACACGAGCAATTTTCTAGGAGTCGGTACTGACATTGTTATGTTTTCTTGCTCAGCTGAAATTCCTGGTGTGAAATTACACAAAATGGTTCTAAGTAAGAAGGTCATAAGGAGCGCTTCGTCAGCCCATACCGAGCAAACTTGCGCACGTACGTAAATTATATGGAATGACTGGGGATAGTATCTGGAGTGTATTGCCGACGGTTGGGCGTAAACGATCCCTTTCTAAACAGACGGGCTGAAAGGTGTATATGAATGCAAAAGCGAGAATGAATTGTGTTACGAATGCGTTCCCACTGGTGCAGATAGTCGACGTATGTTTATACTAACGCCTGCTTATATGTCTGGTCAAATTGGATCAATAGATTTCTGATTGGTTGTTTGTCAGACTGGTCATATTTATGGTTAACATAACATTCGTTTTGGTCACCTACTGAGTGGCAGAAATCCAGTGTAAGCTCTCGAGTCTCGTGTTCGAATTCCGCACGGCTGGTAGGGTTATAACATTTGGCGATGGTCAGTAGCAGATGATCTTCACCATGTCGTTATCACTTGAGGAAGTTCAAAAACCTCTTGAGCAGCAGCACGAGCAGTATGGAGCCACTCAGCTGAAGTTGATTGAGGCCATGGTGCAGAAAATGACAGCTCAACAGAGTTCAGCAGTTGCAACCACAGTGTCCACAGCAGAATCATTGGCCAACAGCATAACGGAATTCAACTATCAACCGGACAGCGGAATCACGTTCGAGGCTTGGTTCAGGCGTTATGAGGACCTATTCAAGGAGGACGCAGTAAACTTAGATGATAGTGCCCAAGTCCGACTACTTCTACGCAAGCTGGGCCCAACGGAACACGCTCAGTATTGTAACTATATTCTGCCAAAGAACCCACGTGAATGTTCATTCACAGACACTGTACAGTGTTTGACTCGCATTTTCAGCGAACGTATGTCATTGTTCAATACTCGATTTAAATGCTTGCAACTCAGTAAGCAATACTCAGAGGATTTTTTAACATTCGCCGGTGTGGTCAATCGTGAATGTGAGAAGTTCAGGCTGTCAAATCTCACCAATGATCAGTTTAAAACTTAATTTTTGTGTGGACTTAAATCAGCATCCGATGCGGATATCCGTACACGTATCTTATCGCAGCTAGAAAAGAACCCAGACATGACATTGCAGACTGTGACAGATGAATGCCAACGATTAATAAATCTTAAAAACGATACCAGATTGATTGAAGACAAGCGCAACAGCGACGAAAACGTCAATGTGTGTTATCAATAAAGCAAGGAAGCATCCAGTCAACAGGATTCACAGCAAGGCCATCGAGCGTGTTGGCATTGTGGAGAATGGCATTTTGTGCGAGTTTGCACAATTTCGAAACCACATATGCCGAAAATGTGAACATAGGGAAGTTCGCAGTAAGAGAGAAGCCTCATCCAGGCGTTTATGAGGGTCCAGAGACGTCGACCTATTATAACAGTCGATCTAACGTTATCTTCGCCGCATTCATAGTGTAGCGACCCCATTTGCTTATTACTGACTATGTTAGAGTTACGACTGCTATTTGTACTCTTTCGGTTTTCAACTTTTGTATGTACTTAAACATTTGTTTGAACGAGTATGGATACCGACAAGTACCCCGCGCACTCGAACGTACGACCTCGCCGCGTGCTCGCTTGTCGCTCCGTCCTTCTATCGTTTCGTCTTGTTCATTGTTCGCTGTTACGTTGGCCTCGCGGGTCGACAATATACTCCTTGTCTACTCGTTGCGTTATTCTCAACCGATCGTCTTCGGTTCGCTCGACCCTACAAATTGGTGAGCCCGTTTTAGTCGTATAAAATAGTGAACATTCAGTTTCGTTTTTTCCGCTTATATCACGTCTCGTGTGCGTATAGCGTACAAGTATACATTTATTTAAATTTTATATCTCGTT
>LOND01004708.1:0-30343 GCA_014220965.1 Paragonimus kellicotti
CTTACGTACATAACTGTTCCATCCATTTGACCTACTTCACGAGTTACGTCAAGCAGTAGTCCATGCTTAGGCACTTATAACTGCTCCATCCGTTTGTCCTACATTACGAGTTCAGTCAAGCAGTAGTGCACGGTTAGACGCTTGAACCTCCTCCAACCATTTGTCATACCTCACTATGTCAAGCAGTGCTATATGCTGTAGCGCAGGTGAACGTCTGGAGTCCCTTTGAACGAACACATGGGGATATCGACGTGAATTATGTATTTGAAGTCTGTGGAAAGTGGTACATACTAACTCCACCTTCATTCAGCACACGATGTAGCCATTGGTTTTCGCGCGTTCTGCGTGTCCTTCCGGATGACTGATGCCCTGTGTCACATGCGATCGTAGTCATCTTGTTCATCACATGATATCTGCAAGAAAACTGTGTACGCATATGTGAATGAACTCACTTTCTTCAATTATATCAACAGGATAGTCGTTCCCGGTTATGTTGATTCGCGCTCTCTTCGGCTTGTGTGTAACCAGTACGCTGTCAGCAGGCCCGTCTAAGTCGACATCCGTTGTGGGTGATGTGCGGACTTGGTTTTCATAATCACTGGGGAAGTGCGAACAATGGCTGAAGTGGAGGGAACTGACAAAATTAAGAATTCGAAACGTGCGCCTACCAGGTGACTGAGGTCGAAGCTGGTTGCACACGAAGCTGCAATGTTCAAGGTGATTACCAATGAATCCCTTACCTCGCACTCAGATACCCTTTCGAAATGGAGTCGTAGAGTCCGTCCGTTCAGATGTTTTTGGATAAGATGGCTTGCAAACGTGGTCATTCTGTGAAGAATGTTTTTGACGTACCAGTCTACATCGACATCGGCTTGATGTACAGCCAATGACACAACAAATAATTCAGAAACTTTTTATCGGTTCTGCGGATGATATGTAAGTCACGTTTGAACCTACGGTATACGGTGTACAGGTGCAACTTACTGTTCCTCATTGTCTACCGTAGCCATTCGGTGGAAGAGATAACGACTGCGGAAAGAGTTCGTCTGTTAACGAACATGACAAACAAATGTTACCCACTTACGTGCTTACGGCATCCCGTACATGAAAGTAACACAACATTATGTCGCAGCCGAACACCACATGGGCTGCTCTCATTTGCGCAGCCATTTTATCCATGACAAACGTCTTCACCACAATGTGCTCACCCATCATTTCTCGAAACATTTCGAACAGCTTACGTAGTGAAGCATACTTCTCACTACGAACGTACCCGTACATCACGGGTCGGCCGTGTCCCATACCATCTGTTACGAGGAACTGATATAACTTCCAGCTTCGAACTGATTTGTTAAAACTAACAGTTAACCCACTAGACAAGTCGCACTCCTCTGCATACACTCCTACGCCTTTTGTACTTCGTACAACGATAATAAATCTGCAGGGTTTTCAGGGAACCATGCAACCTTACCTTATCGTACTTCAGAATCGTTTTCGACCTACGGCTCGTCCCACGAACGTAAATAACGCCCACCTTCCATGTACCTCTGAGGGCACTCCTGGAACTGTGAGAAGGTGCGAAATTCACGGTTTCAGCGATTTGTTCACGGGTTCGAGGTTGGGGACCCAATTCACCCGGATCCAGTCAGTTTGTCCGTTTCGATGTCAGCGGTTTTCTGTTGACCTGAAAGGCAGTCATTGAAAACAGGGTGTAGCACCGCTCTTGGGGTTTCAGAGAATACCGAGAACACAGTGAAGTACTAATCTGATAGAAAAGAACAAAATACTAATCTAACAACTTAAGTAAGTGAGAGTCTAATAACACTTTGAAACGGTCCCTAGAAGAGCAGCTAACAACCTCTAATGGAAGGTCGTTCCAGTGGTTGATAACCCTGTAAAAGAACTGTTGCCTAAGGAAGGTTCGGGGTCGAAGCTTATGGAGCTTCTTGTTGTGACCCCTCCGACTGTTATCGACTACTGGGGTAAGAATCGCTGCACGAGTCCTGTGCTAAAGAAAAAGTGCGTAAGGATTAAGTCACCGCGGAGTCTTCGAAACTCAAGTGGGTAAAGATCAAGAATTTCAAGACGAGACTCGTAGGAGAAATGCCGCAAGCCAGTGACCATTTTAGTGGCTACTCGCTGGACACGTTCGATGGTGAGTGTGTCCTTTTTCAAGCCGGTGTATACGACTTGATTAGCATACTCAAGCAGTGGTCGTATGTAGACCCCGTAGAGCGACCGAGGATGGATCCCGTCTGGTCCCATTGCACTATAAGGATTGATCTTAAGCAAGAGATCCTGAACGTCGAGCACAGAGAATTCAGCTGTTAGGAGTGGGCATTGGAAATTTCTCCGCGGGAGAATCGGATGCCAGTTTGGCGGGACCACATTGTAAACTGCTGAATAATATTCTCTGAACGTCTCAGCAACCACCTGGGGGTTGGAGGAGGTTTCCCCGTCGGGAAGCCGCAGAGAAAGCGCCGAGGGCTTAGTTTTTCTCTGGCGGCGCATGTACTTGAAGAGAAAATTCTTATTCTCTCGGGCTACTAGTAGGATCTTTGAGGTTCTCAAACATCGCCTTGAAAGTCGCAATATAATTTCCTGCAAATAAAAATTAAAGAAAATCATAAATACATGAAAAAATGAAAAATAAATGTAAAAATTACTTGAACATCCTTGTGTTAACATTCTCACACGAAACCAACCAAAACAACAGCAGCCATACCGAATTTCGAAACCGATATACCCTAAGGTCGTTTTCAATTAACGGTCAGTTAAAACAAGCACACATGAGGTCATGACGCAGATTTCGATGATTTCAATTTCTGCACCAGATACCAAGCTCATTCAGCGGTTTTTGTCGGAAAAATATTTTTCCCAACTACGACAACTGAAAAAATCAAGGTCTACGACTAGCATTCAAACTGATCCGTGAGTTCAGAAAAGCCCTCTCTGATGAGTTTCCATTTTCCACCAAGCGTAGCGTTTTAATTATCAGGAACCCGAGGTGTGCTCCACGTTACTTTTAAATGCAGTGTCACGTTCGTCCAACCAACGTTGGGGGTAAATTGCTTTTCAGAAGAGGACGTTTCTTCGCACGGACTTTGAAATTACGAACACTGATCACTGTTGCCAAGAGATGCCTCGTTTTTCTGTCGACAATGTCTTACCCACATCGAGTAATCAAGTAGTCTAACACGGATGCTGCGCGCTCGTATTGGAACCAGGTAAGGGCATGAAAACATTGACCTCAAAAATTTGGGTGCAACCAATCCATGAATTAATTGCACCCAAAGGAATATTTCGTCGGAATTAACTCCCATGGCTATTTCACCGCCCAAACATTCGTTTAGGAGGCTGAAGTCCCCAGCTATCGTAGTGTTCGCCGGATCACTGGCTAAGGCGTTTGGGAAATTTAACGCATCCCTGTCTCATTCAGTGCTAGCCAGTGACCTCCTATAAGTGGTGAAACTAAGCTGGCACTTGCTGTCTTCCCGAATGAAGCAGGTGACTGCCGGTACGTTAAAGGGTGTTTAGTGAAAAAGAGCATTCCAACGTTTGCATTAGTTGCTTATCAACAGTTGGACCCCTCTAGCCCAAAACAGCTGTCTACTGGAGGAAACACCCTCCCGAAGAATGCTCCCCAAAACCAACGAAGAAGGATTTAAATAATTTTATTACACACATTTATTGGTGGTCTATCAGTAACGCATTCTGTCAACCAAATTGTTGATTTCAGCCATTTTATCTATGCTATGGTACGTAATGTTATAGCTTCCTTTAAGTACCGCTGATAACTCTCGCAGTCCTTGAAACAAAATCATCTCATGGAGAAGAAGAGGGAGTTTTCATTCCCCTCGAAGATTCAGTCATACATTTACAAATATATGCAACACAGTCACTTGTTAACGGTCGATTAACGCGAGAAGCTACCATTTGCGTATTAAGTAGATTTGCAAAATAGCAGAGGATGTTTGTAGCCACAACCATGAATAGCAATATGCACGGGCATAATCCGCGCAGTACAAAATCATATAAAAAAAGAACGAACGGTCCAAGCGCGTGTATTATTGGGTGCAGAGATGAGGCGATGGTTCTCACAACGTCAAGTTGAACACGCAAATGATACGTCATCTGAGAATCGTCGAGATCCTTCGATCAACTCAGTAAAAGAGAAAACTATAGCTGTTCTATGCTTGTTCATGTGGTGGAACAGTGAAGAAGTGAATACCGTGGGAAATTTTGGAATCGATGCGCAGCAGTTTCCGTATTGTTACGGTATCTCGGCACTCAGCTGAGATGCATGACTATGACAGTCGAAAAATCGATGGATGGATCGGTTCGCCACTTCCTTTTTGTCCCTGGGTCACCTCCATTGAAAACCGTCTTCGTCTTGCGTGCCTACTTGTACCGTAATAATCCAGTAGAATATATGTGCTTATATAATCACATTAATATATAATTCAGTATCGTTTATCAGCAGGATACAGTTGACTATCAAACAAACATCAGGAGCAACTTCAACGTCCAAGACCTCAAGTGTTCATTTTTCTGACCCACCTTAATTAGTTTTTCATATTTATCGCGCTGTCATTAGCGCAATGATCGAACACAGAAAACAAGTCATGCTCGCCTCTTTGGCTTTCTCACGACTTCATTAGACATTTTTGAACGAATGAACGAACGACTTAAGAATGCATTGACCACAGCAACGTACGATATTTTCGTTTTTGGCGCCAACCGAATATAAAAGCAATTAACCATAGGTTAAAACAAATACTTTCATTCTGATGAACATTTTTGCCGCAAGAATCAACGATTTCCGAAACTTTGAGTCACTCGGATTACATGTTCGAAAAATATCACTGGTTCAAACAAACCATTAAATGAGTTTGAACATAATTCCGCGGCTACTCAAGTTCGGCGCACGTTATTGCGATGCGTTTTCTTCTCTTCCTTATCATAGCGAACTCGGCTGCGGATAACATTTTCAAATGGCATAAAGAAGACAAACACAATTTTGAGAATAATACGGCCGATGATGATAAAATAACGTTTCTTCCGGGTTTGCGAGTACAACCGAATTTCGCACAATTTTCTGGATACCTGAGGGGATCCGATGATAATTTCCAGTTACACTATTGGTTTGTTGAGGCCGTTGAGAAACCCAGTGATTATCCTCTGGTGGTTTGGCTGAACGGGGGTCCCGGATGCTCATCGCTGGAAGGGTTACTGGAGGAAAACGGACCTTTTAAGGTAAATTACATGGTTCGCTGGGTGTTCAATGAGATAATTCCAGGACCGTGTGCAGCATTGAGACGGAGTGAAAGGAATTACCGCACCATGCATTGAACATCGATGTGTGGTGTGATTCCTTTCCGTTGGACTGGTACTAAAAGAGTAATATCTAGTCAGTTCTCACTGTCTAGAACCGGTCGACAATGAAAAAAACTGGGCGCGTTGAACCTGGAAAATAGAGCGTACAGAGAAAACACGTCAAGCTAGCGAGGAGCGGAGCGAGTTGTGTTTTTAACCCCGGGACGGATATTACAAAAGGGATGGCTTGACTAAAACAAAAGTGTGTAAAGAAGAACGCCATCAATAATATACAATTGAATGCTATTGAATGCTATTATTTATAGTCGCCGCAAGCTCTAGGTGGTCCCTTGAAGTGTAATGTGTGCACAATGAGTGTAATGCACTTCCAGATGTCGAAACAAAATACGTCATCACAGAACTGTACTCAAATGGAATGCAGTGCTCAACCTAGCCACTATAAAGGGCTTTTTATATTGCTGTAGTCAACATACGTGTATTGACTTTAGTGAGTGTACAATCGTTTCAAGTCGGTTAACGCATGGCTTGTTGCAGCCTGTGCAATTTAACACGCTCACACGAATGCGTCATGTGGCCATGACCACCATTCTTTTTTCTACTTTCATTCACGAATACCTAACGGTATCCTTCAACGTCAAATGTGTAACTTAGGGAAACGTTATTTCACAATATGATTACAATTGCATTATCCTACGAGGTATGACTGTCATGCGGCACATTGCGGTGTACAACGCGCTACGTTACTGTAGCTGATTTTCCGAAAATAATTAGCGGAATTCCCCAGTCCGTGGCATTCAGAGGAGGCACTATTGTGTCGTTACACCTTCTTCAGTAAATGCTGTATCACTCTCCGTTGGTCTCCCCTCAGTGCCTTTAATAATTCCTTAGGCAAATGATTCACCCGTTACTGTGCGTAACCTTTCAGTTTTGTTCAAAATGCTTCCTGTTTTCTGGATTTTTTTTGTTACGTCTGTGAGATAGTTGAGTGTTACTGTGCATGCCGTTCAAACGCCCATCCGGCTCTCCTGCATTCCTACGATATTTGTAATGGACAAGTGGGCATGCGCTAGACCCTCGTCCACTAACAATTTAAAACGCCTTTCCTGAAGAGCAATCGAAACGTAGTCCCAACAGGCATCGAACTAGAGAACGCAGTGAGGTTTAGAAACAAACCGTATATTTCCAGCAATGTTTGGAAATATGATAAGTAGTTAGCTCTAGCCTAGTCTGGGACCAACGGCAGCAACCAAGAGAAGAAAGAAAAAAGCACGAGGTGGGCTACCGCCCACTCGGCGGCACTCAAAAGCGCGTCAAGCGAAAACAGATGAGCCGTTAAGAAACGGGAAGCATTCGCTGCGTGCAATTAGTTGCACGACTGAGGAAAGTTGCACTGAGCTTCCCTCTGTAGCAGGCACAAATAAATAAACCGGCTTGATACGTAGAGTTGTTTTCAAATGGATGGACGTTGTTTATTCCAGCCTCTTTGAGCTAGTCGTCCCTTTGAAGTCCGCCGTATCGATAAGTGCAAGCACCAGTTATTTGACTGTTTTTCAGACCTCAGTAGTACTTTCCCGTTGCAAACCTTTCCCCTGGTTGGTAGCTCGCTTTTTGAGTCACTTCGAATATTCATTAGAGTGGCGACTTGCATGTGTACAGACTTGCTTGCATCAATCTGTCCAGTAAGTCTGAGGCAACCATTGGCCCATGAAGTATAACCACTCCTTCCGGTGTAACACAGAACAAAGGCGACCGCAACCGACCTTCAGATTAAGCCATCATTCTTGGTCTGCCCTTTGAGCTGTACAGTTCTGGAACCTATCTGCCGTGATTGTAACCTGCCGTTGACGGGTCGCTTAATCATTTTGTGATGCTCGCCACGAAGAACAAACATGACCATGTGTATCGTGCTATCATTCCTCATGAGTCAAGCGCAAAACTGGACTGTGATTTTCAGAACTGCTCACACACGCAAACAATCAAGTGAAATCCTCGTGTTGTTACACAGCTACTCCTTAGGAGGGCGCTGTGGTAACCCTTCAATTATGGCGATGGGAGCCGGGTTGACCACCTTCTTCTCTGGTCAGGTTTGTGTCATACCAAAGGATATCCCATAAATCCGTTGTCAGAACTACAGGTTCTGTGCGTTGTATGTGAATGGTCACTGATACCTGTAGCTCCTAGGGAGTTTTCTTTCAAATACCTGTCTTGAATATGCCGGGCGAATTCCATACAAAAGAGCCCAGCGAGTCATTCGACGTAGTCGGCATGCCTTCAACAGAGAGCATAAGACAGCCAACGCACACAGCATGATTTATGTCGGTCAACCTAGTGCCATGAGGAAGCTCAACACCAAGCTTTTTGGATTTCTCAAGTGCATCCTCCAGAATGTCGTCCATGACAAAATTGAACAGGAAGAGGGAAATCGGACACTCCTTGACGAACACCACTAGAAGTGATGAACGCCCGAGGACAGTTGTCCATAACCACCCACCACACAGCAGAATGGGTGTAGAGTTTTCCTAGTAGATTGGCGTATGTGTTTGTAACTCCATCGAGAAGTGGTCTCTAGAAAACATTACAAGCAACTGAATCGAAGGCAGCCTTCAGGTCTAAAAATACGACGGCTGTCGACTGTCATTGAGTGTCGACATTTCAAGACCCATCGCAGGGTAGAAATGTAATCGACACACCTCCAACCTTATGGGAATCTTGACTGTTCTTCAGGTACCTGACCTTCCTTGGGCTTAGTGGGTTGACAATATGCGGCTAGTGCGTAACGCAGTCGACACTAGACTAGTTCCTCCGTGATTCTCCTGTAGATTCCGGTTTTCCTTTCTGAAAATGGGAGTTGTTGATGAGCTCTACCCATTAGTTACCCCTTTAGTTTCCCAACTATCTGGTTTTTTTTGTCACTTTTGACCGAAAGTAGCCATCGAAGGACTGATACTTAAAACCGATTGACGTCTTTTTTTTCATGAGTGGCCGAGCTTCTCAGTCTCAAAGTAGCGTAGCCTTCACGGTTGTTTCATGCGCACCAACCCTAAGCATCAGATGGTTACGTCTCTATTACCGGAGGTTTTCTGGCATGGCGATTACTGCCCCAGTCTTAGTAGTATGAACTGATATCTACTCCTTATAACTTCACCGCCGCCGACACAATAACCGGTTAACAGCTTCTACAACTTTATTATCTAGAGCTTAGTCCACGTACTCACAGCAGTTTCGTAGAAGCACTTTTCATTTTGAGGCGTTAGAGCACATCCCGCAGGGCGGAACATATTTCTCAACTTTATGCTGTTTGGAAATTGTCAAACAACAACACTGGGTAGTCAGCATAATCAGTCTCAGTCAGTTTCCCGCCAGTTAGGATATACACGTCGACATCTTGTAAGTGCCACATTCAGCTTCCCATCATTTTGTCTATAACAAAAATTAAAAAAATGAAGTAAGACTGGATAGCCTTAACTCACAACTCTCCTCTGCCAAAACTATCACGCAGTTCACCTAAGTCCTTACCTAAGCTTTAATATATAAATAAGGTCAGTACACTGCGTTCAGGTGACTGAAAGTGTAGCTCAGTCGAATGAATTGAACGCACTTGGTCAAGAAAAATGACAAATGTTGATGGGCGATGCGTATGACGCCACCCAGGAACGTGGCAAGAAGGTGAAATGAGATCAATACATCTTCATACGAGATGAAACCTTTTGCTGTTTTTCTTCAATGTATGCCTCGCGAGCAGCGGTGAATGGACGAAGTACCATTGATGCCAAAACCCTAGTAATGGCTGGGACGACGTTAATCTCCCTATGGTTTTCCAGGAGCTCGTGACTGCTTTCTTGAATATGGAAACTAGTTTCGAGTGACTCTAACAGGGTGGAGTGTTATCTGTCGCCTACATAAATTAAAACAGACAAAACCTCTGCTAACGCCTCCCCATATTTTTCAGTGTGTCTGCGTAAAGTCATCTGGGCCAACAACCCTGTTGTGTTTGTAGGCCGAAGTGCAGTTGCGGACCCCGGTTACGACGGATGATTCCAAATTTAACGATCAAGGTACACCATCGTATGTTTGTAGCGATAGCACAACGGATGTAAAAATCAGGCTATAGTGCCCCTCAGAGTTTTCTGTCCAGCGTTCTAACCTTCTCGAATTACTATGAATGAATGTGCCGTCTACTTGGCTGGTAGCTTCAGTGACGGACGGACTGAACCAGTAGCACGGATAAGCAGGAAGAGTCTGTCAGTATTCCTTGAAGTAAAGTCGGCTTCCATTTCTTTCTTCGTCAGCCGATTCTCATAGTCGGCAGTCAGGTTACGCCTTAGATTCTCACGGACGTCCCTTCTGAGCTTGTATGAACCACCGTGAAAAATGTTTCAACAACTCTAGGGATTTCTCTGAAACCCTCTGTTTGTTTTATCCGCTAGCCATCGTGCTGCATGCCATACTGCCTGCCTCAAGTGGTCTGTGGGAGTAAGGTTCAGCTGCTATTAGGACCTTTGGGGTTAAAACCTGTAAGCTTGCATTGTAGGCTAGTTTGGTGTTCTACCGACGACCTGGCCCAACCATTTGCTGTTGCTGTTGGCGGGGTCTCTGCCCAGCACAATTAAGAACGAAACAACGTACTAGCAAATGATCTGAATCCAACTATACCCTTAAACAACACGACAGCCCTGAGTAAACCCATTCCACCTTGAACTAACGGCCATGTGATTTATCGGAGACCAAGTCATTCACTGAATGAGGACTTCAAATATAACACGTCTATGCCTGGTGCTATCAAAAAATAGACTAAGCTGAATGTACGGTTCGCAAAAGCCGCTCGCGATTATCTGAGAGACGTTATGCCAACCAAAATCCGCATAAACGAAACTCATCTTCACCTGGTCTGCCAACATGGACGTTCATATACTCGGTCAGAAGGATAATATCCGGACCATGTAGCGATCTAAGGGGAACAGCCACATCCGTGTAGAAGATGTTCTCGACATTGACGTCACTGCAATTAGTAGGAGGATAAACAAACTAACCGATAAGATTTCTGAAGATTTGGTGTCTAGCGCTGGCTTTAACGGAACTTGTCAAACGGACCGCACACAGTTTAGTCCTAATGGAAATCCAATCTACCCATTCGGCTGCGGCCATCATGCTGAAAACTATGTCCTCTCCAGCCTGACCAGTAGTGGTGGCTGTGAGGTTATCCAAAGTGTATAACTAGTGTTGATTGAATACAGCAGGTGTTGTCAGTTCTCTTCTGGATTCTGGTCTCCTCAATGCAGCAGACGTCGACCTTCAACGAATCTAACGTCCGTGGGACGGCGGCGTGTTGATTCGTTTGTTTCGGAATGTATAATTTAAAGCAACTACATCAGTTCGTATTGTGGGCCCAACGAAAGTGCAAAAAAGGCCTTAGGATCGAGCCAGTGCTACTGTGATTAGCTGTATTGTTCGTGGAACCCGCAGAGTGATTTTTGAAGATTGCGCTCGCGAGGGGTCACTTATAACATGTTTCACCCTATCCATCCTGCTGTATGTAGCAGTTAGAAATGCCCAGTTCATATTGTGAGACGACCGATGCAATATGAAGTTGTTGGTATTGCAAGTATCAACGGTTGTAGCTGGCTCAGATATTGTCAGGATGTCCAGACCTAGACAAGAGGACGATTAGAGTTCTCAGCCAAAGCCTTCAGCTCAATGAACCCTATAAATTGACAGCATATGGGCGATCGTGTGCTAGAATTAGTACTTTTTCAGGAAGAGTACAAAAGCATCTACAGGCCTCCTTGAAGCCTTTGCGATTCTATATCACTGATTGCCTTCATTTCATAGATAACAGTCAGTCATCATCAGTATTCACTGTGTGCATCTAGTGACCCCAGCTTGAATGACAAGCACTATACGGCTTTTAGCGTGTAGTGATGTGGACTTCAGTCTATCAAATGGGAGGTTTTCGTAGGTTTTAAATTATTCATAAAGACAACAGTTCTCATTTGCAACCGTTATAATGCTCGTGAATTGTATACATTCCAGACTAGCATTTCCGGCACCATCATACATTATTTTAAAAGTGATTGCAGTGTTCAACTGTACATATAAGTAAAACTGGCCATATGCATGTTTTTATTCAACTAGGTACAAGCCGGACAAAAGTTGGTTCCCAATCCTCATTCCTGGAATAAGGTGGGTTTTCTCTCTCCGTAGTCCTGTTTTTTACTAGTTGTACCTGTGCGCGTAGTACCGTTCAGTTGGATTGCATATTTTACACGTATCATTACTATCAAACGTTACGGTTACCTGTATCTGTCAACTTTGAGTTCATTTATGATCTTAAAATCGCTGCGATAACCACTTGTCGTGCATTTGATTCCATCTTTCCAGCCAATTTTTTTGTTTAAAAGGTGAATGCGATTTAAGGCAACTTATAAGTGTGCCACCTCAGTTGTTTCAAGGATTTTTCAGCCTATCACGGCTTTAACTCCTTAAGAGCAGTGGAATCCATCCTGGTTTCCTGTTGAAAACATATTTGTTTAATTCAACATCCATCGTCTGAACGTCAAAATCAGAACGGTGACAACCAGTCAATCAAAGGAGTCCAATCCAGAGCTACTTATTCACATTCAAAGGCAATGAATGAGCTATACTGTGATAATATCAGCTCGTCAACACTGGGCTAAAAGTCACTTAGGAAAAAGTTCCTCATTTAGAAACCTCAAAAGATCTTCCGGCCTCTGTTTTCAATTTTCCCGTCATTCTGTATCCTTAAGTCCTTCTCAAATGTTGATGTTGTCCACTTTATGAAACACTGCCGTAAGTGTTTGTCACGTGGAAAATGTGCTTTCATTCGCAAACAGCAGCCCGTCTTGTATTGTTTGACATTCATATGTGGATGCTCTCGAAGACGCAAATTACTCAATACCAGTGACTAAATCAAGTATTCGAAGGTATAGGATGGCGTGGTAAACCGTCTGTTTTCTGTCATTCGG
Organism: Paragonimus kellicotti; assembly: GCA_014220965.1. Taxonomy (NCBI): domain Eukaryota; kingdom Metazoa; phylum Platyhelminthes; class Trematoda; order Plagiorchiida; family Troglotrematidae; genus Paragonimus; species Paragonimus kellicotti. The sequence continues at coordinate 12,321 of LOND01004708.1, forward strand.
CTTTGTCTCAATTACGTCGCATTTATGTCATCGAGCGAGCGAAAGCAAAAACAGTTTTCACATATTTACGTCAAGTGTTTGCACCATTCAGCAATTGGATGGTCATATTAACCTACGGATTACCAAATGAATAACGGGGACCGTAGTAACCGTAGGGCTTGGAAAATTTTTGCAATGTACAACTGTGGGTTACGTAGCCTAATTCCGACTGCTTCCGCGGTAACCAGAATACATTTCATCTACACTTCATTGCAATACGCTTACTATCATTTCCGTCACTAAATTACACGGTGAGTGTTAGACACTGATAGACTGGCCCGACCTAGACCGTTGCTTTTGAGACAACTTGGTGTTCCGTTATCTATCCAATCATTGGTGGGCTATCTGAGGCTAACAGACGTCATCTTTTAAAACTGGATTTCAGAGGTTAAATCCTGGTTTTCTCAGGGCCTGTTGTTTCAACCTGACCCACACGAAAATGTATGTTCGATTCAGAATCCATGTAACATAAGCGTACAAATTTCACGCTCAGTGTCTCAACGAACGAAGGATTCGTTGAATTGAAACTAGCTTTACTGGCACGTTTTGTTAATGTACAGTGGATGCAACTTTGTACAGTCCCGTGTTATGGTTCGTTTTTTTCTCGTGCATTTGTTCATCTACTTACAACTAGCAGCTGTATAAACTAGCAGCCTTACAAAAAGCTGGTTGAAGGTGCAGTTGTGCTTGCTGATCGTTTAAACTCTCATATTTCAGTCATTCTCCACATGTCAGTTTTCATCTACCATCCGGAATGGGTTAGCTAAACTAACGTATTTGTCCTTTTTCTCTTTGGGTGTGCCTTTCGGTTTGTTGTTATTTTGTTCTCTCAGTTCGCCAACGTGTTGTACTTGGAAGCACCTGCTGGAGTTGGGTATTCGTTCGCGAAAGATGGAAACGTCACAACCGACGACGAGTTGGTAAGCGAAACAGCGATATTGCCATTCGTATATTTCAGTACTAACAGGGAGTTCGGTTTTGCCTTTTGGTCTCCAGAAGGCTTATTCTCGGAAGGTCTGACGCTCAGAATGGCTTGTCTGAGGTTAAAACAACCTTATATCCATTAAAATTAAAATCTTACGAAATAGGAAAGACAAAATGACTCACGCGTACATGAATGTTTGTTGAACCTTTGTCAAAAATTAAGGTTGAAAGTTCACAAATTGAAGTAAAACGGATGACTTGAGTCGGCGGCTGTAAGAGTAGAACAATTTGGAATGAAAATAGAAGCCCAACTGCACACCCAAATGGTAACAAACAAATAACTGAGTAGCAGCAACCTCAAACGTTTGAAAACAGCTTCAGCCTATTTGAAAGTCCCGGTGATCGATCTATGATGTAGCTGTTATTTTCATAGGAATAAAGAGGGCTGTGAGGTTGCTTGCACCATTCACCAACAAGCTGTCTGTTTCTGTATCTGTCTGCGTCCTTGAAAACATTTGAACCCGAGACATGACGTAAATGCATGTTCGCACAGCCCAAAGCGCATGTGGTCGTCACACATTGGACCGGATTTTTTCGAACTCGATCGACGATTCTCTCCATACCAAAGTTGAATGGTCATTCGACCTGAGACTTCTGTTTTGCTTCTCGAGAGACATGGGTAACTGTTGTAACTCACTGTAATTCAGTCCACTGTTGACGAGGATGGTAGTTGTTCTGTCCTGTTTATCGTTCTCGTGTCTTCCTGATTTATTTGCATGCATGATTTACTGTACGACGACTGCGCTGAAGGGCCATTTATTTTGCTTATAAATTACGGTGTCTACGCATATGGTTTTTAAAATTTCAGTCGTATTTCCAGCGAATTTTATGCGATTCCGTTCCTATTGTTATTTCGTGAAAATCACAAGTTGAATGGATGCTCCTTCATTTAGTCAGTGAAATTTTTTCAAACCTTACTCTTGACTTGGAAATCTCATTATTTTCACAGACATCATTGAACAGCTATCATGCCTTGTTGCATTTTATGGAAAAGTTCCCGGATTACAAAAATCATGACTTGTTTATTTTCGGGGAAAGTTATGGTGGCGTCTACGTACCGACTTTGGCTCTGCGTATTCTGGAAAATTCGCCGAAAGAATTGAACCTGAGGGTGAGTTTTACGCATTTTCACTTTATACCGCATTTCTATGGTATGCTGGTTAGCTCCAGTAGGCAGTACTTGCTGCTGTGATGTTAACTGTAAACCAGTGTATATCGGCGCTAACCTGCTGATGGTTATGGAACTGTTTCGCGACGAGTGATACGCTCGTTTCATCGCTGTCGGTGAGTGTCTTAGCTGGCGAAATCACACTATTTATTTGGAGATAATTGAGTATTGACATAACACTAACTCATGTATGTGATGCAAGCGTCGAAACTAATGACAGACGAACACCTGGACTATAAGAACTACTCATCAACTGTCGGTAGGAGATTTTTTTTATGTGGAACACTCCAAGAGGTGATCAGTTTTGTAGGCTTGACCGTTCAAATTAAGGCAGCTGTGCAAATTGATGTATCTGTGCGTGATGCTGCGTGTAAGCACTTTTTGTTAGTTCTGTCCGGCAATGGGAATTTTCATTGCAAACACAACTTCACTACGTCTCCCTGACGTCATTTCAATAAGATTCATAATGGCTGGGTGATCTTCCTATCAGTAACTAACACTTAGTTACAGTTACAAAGTGCTTATCGTTGACAGCTTCACAGTAGAGACAAAAGCATGCGACAACAAGGCGAAACTGTTTTTGAATGACGGAGATTAGCTTCAGCGTAATGGGTACAATGATGTTACTTACGACTCGTGATCTTATATGACAACATCATTAACCAAAACTGTTTGTCGTTCTGTTAAACACCAGACAGGTGGTGAGGAATCTCCCAATCGAATCAAATTCTGCCTTCGTACTTAAATCCCAATCCGCGCTCGTACCAATTAACTGTGGCTTTCAAATCGAAACTCTATACCTACATGAAGCTTGACATTACACTGTGGTAATTGGTCAGATTTTTCTTCCCATTCACTTGTACAGACCCTTTAAAAAAGATTGTGAAAATGCCGATACCTCAGAGGGCATCATTTGACATACGCCACCTCACGAACATTATTTCATGTGCGTCCTCACTGATGAAGTTGGCGCTGACGCCAAGTTTGCTTCTGTGATAAAGACCGTGAACCCAACAACGAGCTGTACATGCATATTGAAATGGTCACCTACTTAGTCGATTATGGTTAATAGAATGCAGTACGTTGCACTGTATTACACGCACTGTTTGATCAATGGTACACTACTTCTCCAACAATAGACACCATAAAGGGAGTGCAGAATTATCTTTCGTGGTGGTGTTTTTTGTGCGAAATGGGCACTCAATTAGCCCGGCACCCAGTTTATGCGAGTGCAACAATGAGTAAGACAACCGTGTTTTGTGAAAGCTGTTGAGTCATCTTAAACCTAGCCCGAAGAACTAGATATATTGCTCAGCTCCTTGCGATCATGAAACCCTTTGACAGTCCTTGAAATATCACACGGTAAACGTTTTCTCCTCCCCTCGGTCTGCTTCAAATTCGTGGTGGTGTTTTTTGTGCGAAATGGGCACTCAATTAGCCCGGCACCCAGTTTATGCGAGTGCAACAATGAGTAAGACAACCGTGTTTTGTGAAAGCTGTTGAGTCATCTTAAACCTAGCCCGAAGAACTAGATATATTGCTCAGCTCCTTGCGATCATGAAACCCTTTGACAGTCCTTGAAATATCACACGGTAAACGTTTTCTCCTCCCCTCGGTCTGCTTCAAAGTCGTCAATTTATAAACGTGTTTATGCTTCAGGACAAAATATAGCCAAGGACAGTTACCATCGGTTAGGTGGTTCAAACTTACTGTTGGAGAGGCACGACTCTAACGTGTAACGCACCGCACTGTTACCTGTATGGTGACCAAACCTTCACTCACCCAGAGTGAACGAAACAATGTCATTGAAACTGCCTTCTTTTCGGTACTGATCAATTAATTTATCTTTTCCTGATTGCCACTTATTTAATCGACCGTCGTTTCCCACGACGCAGCGCAGTCTGCTCAAACTCGGCATGCTGATCGTCATTGATCCAGTTGTACCGATTGACAAGTATGACAGATGGATTGGTGAATACTGATTTTGTCATGTAGTGAATCGCATGTGTGAAAGTGAAGATTATTTGGACATTTCCACAGTGTAGGGTGCTTGTGGTCTTGCCCTTGCATGAGCTGCTATCTGGTCTACTGGGTTGATTGTATTACTCTTTCCAGATTACGTCTCTACTGGTCTGATTTACGAGTACTTACGGCGGAAAGGTTTACTGCTATTGTAGTTCATTCAGAATGACCGAGAATTTCAAAGTGATAATGCTCTGGCTATCCGATAGAGTTTCGTACAATAGTTAGACTTGTCTAACAACGAAAACGGTGCTATTTCATGGCAAACACATGCTGACTGCGTTGTCCGTCTTCCTGTCCACCTGTACAAAGTACTCAGGGTGCGAGGTGGGGCGCAGACAAATCCCACAATTTCGTCTGGAACTGGATTAACGGAAGCGCGAATGGCGTTCAGTAATGGTTACCCGGGCGATCGATAACCAGAAGAGCCTAGACTGTTGTCTGACCCCTACCATTCGTTTACTCACAAGTGCGCATATGAAGACGAGTAGGTTGAGCACCAGAAACTAATCTGACGGGTTCTTTCTGCGAAAGTGCGTACATACATAGATATATCGGTCGTTGGATTATCGTACTCTTAAGTTTAGGATTCGTTTAACCAAGCGTACAGCAATTCCGTTACGTCACAAAGGGCACAAAATGTCACATGCGCATTATTCTTAACATCCTTTAACCTCGGACCAACCAATGATGGTTGCTTTACCTGTCGTACGTGATCAGCAGTAGATTTATCATGGAGTAGCTATACGTAGTGAAAATCTTCGTGCACGCGCTACGTGGAAAAAAGTTGTCAATAAATCCTCTGTTCTGTGTTTGAGACCGTTGGCGCAAAAGTGATGGATAACGCCTATATATATATATATATATATATATATATATATATATATATATATAATGACAGTGTACCAGATAAAAGCAATTAACAAAAACGGTGTCACAAAATGTTGGGACTTCTCAAAATCCAGAAAGCGCAGCAGAAATGACTGACGGTTACGAATCACCAGTTGCGATAGTGAAAGCTTGCGGGATATGACGGACGGATGGGTTGATGTAAGAGTGATCCTTGACTTGTAATTTGTTTGCTGGATGAAGCTGTACAAGTCTTGGAGTCGAAGATGTTTGCCGTAGGACTGCGTGTTGTTTAGTTCGTGTGGCGGCGTCAAGGCAGGATGTGTTGTTCAACATGCTGTGCAGCAGTGAAGTCATTCCTGTTGATGCATCGCATAGAGGTATGTGACAAAACCTGAATAGTTATCGCAATATCCACAGCCAAGAGCCACGCCAAATCATGAAATAGACAGTGTTGTTGGCACCGACGCTAGCGTTGCTGACAGAATTGGAAACACTGATCATGTCGGGCATTCTTGCCAGGCGCTTCGTCGAGCGGTCCCTGTCAGGCGTTGTGCCGGGTGGTCCAGTCAGCGTTGTGGCTGGCCGTCCCTGTCAGGCGTTGCACTGGACGTTGATTGAATAAACATGGCTGTTTTTTTATAGTTCACCCTAGCCTTTGAAATGTGGATCAAGGGGTCTCCGTGTCGGGACACGTCACATATTGGATACGACGTTAGAGAGGTAATTGACCTGATTACACACATGACAGGTTCAACAGGGTAATTAAGGAATGTGTACGGACGAACGCATTGAGGTGTGGTGATGGGTTTATCATGATGTTCCAGTTGACCGAACAGCGAACCTCTCAATTTCGAAGGAAATCATCCGAACAGATACAAACCTGTGTACTGATGAAGGAATGATCTTTCACTAACGAAAATTTCTTCAAAACTGAAATGTTTCAATGACTGCTTGGATGTCATGCATAATGCATAGTGAGTTTGAGTCCTGTTTACACCTGACTCCATGCGCTATCCCATCTAATGGACGCAAATAGGTGGCAGCAAATGAAATATCTCTTTCGTAACGGAAATAACATTCAACCTTAATCGCGCAGTGAGAATGAGAAGTAAGAAGAAAACGTATTTTACTTCAATATATACGTAACCGACACCTTCGCCACAAGATAGTCCACACTCGGACTCGGACTCTGGTACTGCGGGTACTGCACACTTACCTCTCACAGATCCAATAGGTTACTTCGGTCTTATCGAGTCAGAGCCGAAATCTACATGCATAATCGTACAATGGATATATCCAGGATGTAAATTCATTTGCTCCATGAGTCTGATCATAAGGTGTCATGGCTCGAGAGGCCGTTCATCACGGCAGTGACGTAGAACATTCTAGAAGAAAAAAAATCTGCATGAGTGATAGAAGGAAAGGCCAGTCAGGGCTAAATAGAAAAATTAGAGAGGTAATGGATATCGGCGTGCTGCCAACTGCGGCGGGCTATCATCTCAGATGGTAATTCCACCCAGCGATTTCAGTGTTCATGTGATCTCTTATTAAGGTAGCAGGTGTTCACCCATTTCATTTAACCTAGTATGTATCTTCTTGTTTCATGACCAGTTCGTTGATTGTCCACCCCACGGTTTCACCAAACTGCTCTGACCCCGGTTCATAATGTCCGGTGCGTGAACTGTGCGGTTGGTTCGCGACCTAGATTGCATAGCTTGATTAGTTGACCATTTAGCCGGACAGCCCGAGTTTTCCTTAATGCGCGACGTGAATGACCGATGTGCTCGCGCGATCATCGCGATGGTCACGTACAGCAAGTCGATATCTTTTTCACGAACAAGCTACGTCTCGGAACCATCGAACAAAGTAGGTCGTACGCAAGCGTTATATATTCCTTTCTGATGACGGCCGGATCTCTTTTCGATGTTACAGATGAAGTAAGTTGAGAAAAGTAGCACGTACCTTTGCTATTCTGGCTGATATCTCATCAGCAGTTTTATAAGCCGACCAGGTGATACGACCCAAATACTTGAATCTGTGCACAAACTCAGGCGAAGTGTCTGCAGTAAAGAACGAGAGAGTGGGAGTGCTTCAGTCCTGAAACAGTACTTTGCACCTTCAACATTCGAGGCGCATTCCACACAAACTAATCTGATCATTCAATTTGTTCAGTGTAGTCTGCTTACTTTCAACGAAAGAGCCGGATAGCACGATCTCATCTACGTGCACCATGTCGGTCAACTTAGCACCAAGAAAAGCTCGGCACCAAACTTACTGGATGCCTCAAGCTGACCTTTGGGATTGTCCTCCCTGACAAAAATTGAACCCGAAACATCACTAGGGGTGATATGCACCTGAACTAGTTGTCCGTGAACCCTCACCATGCCTTAAGAGTGGGTTACAGTGATCTTATCGTATTCGTATACTTTTGTTGGACTTCTTTACGAAGGAGACATTTCCAGGGAACGTTGCGAGCGATCGAAAAGAAGGCCACCTTTAGGTCAATAAATCAAGCGACCGTCAGCTGCCTATATGAGTGTCGATGCCGTTAGCTCCATCACAGTATCGGATTGCAATTCCTTTCTTTTTTACTTTTCATCCCAGAGCCCGCATAATGTTCAACAAACCCTTTTTTAATATCTTCTGGTGGTGTTGATCACTCTATAGCGTGTTACCTAAATATCTCTAGGCGTGTAGCCTGATGCACACATATTTTGTCGAACTACCTAACGATCGCTGGAAACCTGATGCCGTACTTACCGGACTTAATTGACATGATGGTTATCAGTTTGCATCCGTTTTCCAGTGCGTTAACTATTCGTTTATTATCAGCAAAATAGCACGTAAGTATAATCCTGCAGTTGGATATAAAAGCCTCTCATCAATAAGGACGTGTTTGTTGCTCATAGCCTGGGTCAATCAAATTGAATTGATCTATTCGGCCTAAAAACATCCTTTAGATATATAGTGCCACGGAATATATATGCACCAAAGTTTCTGCTCCACAAAAGCCATACTGGTCGGTTTCGGCTACACTTGTCACGAGCATAGTGTTGTTTGATAATCACTTCCAGGTCTGACTAAAACAACCAGGTGTCGGATAAGTTCAGCTTAACTTGACGGACAAATTTATTAGTGAACTGTATCTAAGTCTCGAACCGGAAGTAGGTCTTTTTTGGTTGCATTCTTCCGGACCACTGAACCTGTCTCGAATGTGCTTGCAACTGACATTTTATCAGAACGTGCACTGCCGTGTTTCGCCAGGTAGTGCAACCTGTTCATCACGTTGAATGAAACTGCCCCGTCCGAAGGTCATCCACAGATCACTGTTCTCGCAGAAGTTTCTTGTTCAACTGTTCAGTTGTCCATAGTGCGCTAGACGATCTTTGTTACACAATCGCATCCGGTCTACGCACATCAGCAATGAAATACTGCTGAAACCGGGGTTGACAATTAGTACTGGCATTGTCCTCTTCACAGTTTCAACCAGTCATCTTGTTCAGTGTTTTTTTCTACAAAGGTTTACCTCTCGTCGTGTAACGTGTGATGTCGGGTGAAGATCATTTGAATTTCATGGCGATATTTCAGTTGAAAGCTGAGCAATAGTACGTTATGGGCCGCCTTCGGTGTTCAAGATCGCTTGCACAGTGATTACGACAAGAGGTATCGGTAAGCTCTCTCTAGACGTCGACAAAAAGACTGTTATTACGCCATCTGTGGAGAAAATATGCTTGGCCGGTGAATGCATTTGAATCGTGACCTCGGGTTTCACTAACAGGAGTACGTGAAAGTGTTATTTTGAGATGAATCGACGACAACTGAAACAATGCTATTTACCAAACACAATTGATGCAACCGCAAAACTAGAATAGCTAAAAAGCCTACTTGCTTGTTCTACCGTTAAGTGTAACGTCGGTAATTGTTGCTGGCAGCTTTTTGTGAAAATTACACAACTTTTGTAAAATGACGAATTTGTGACAACGACAATTGACAACCACTAGATTTGTATCATAACTTCTCTCTGTTTCAGGGCATCGCTGTTGGCAATGGTATGACTAGCTACAAACTGAACGACAACTCGTTAATCTTACTTCCTTAATTACCATGGTCTGGTGGATGAAAGGTGAGTTCACGTTGAATTCTGAGCAGCCAGTAGTATGCAGATATTTTTAAGACTGTTCCCATTTTCTGGAAAATTTTCGGATTACATCTTTCAATCCTTACCTCTTACAAAATTTTGATATTGTCAGTAACAGCAACAGTTTAACCCTCGTTGCTCTCAAAACTGGAAATGTACGTATCGCGATCAATTTGTTGTACCATAGTTAATGGGGTTTGTGTTAGCGATGTACGTTTTCTATGCCAAGCTCCCGCAGTAGCTGTTTTTGGTTTGTCCTCTATGCTGAGTAGTGACTGTGGTTCAGCAGTTTTCCAGGAGTGGTCAAACCATTTCAGGAACATTGGGGATCGTGATTATCATCATTACTTTCAGACTAGTTGCAATCACTCCACTTACTTAGGAGAGATCTTTAGTACGTTGGTAGATCAAGGCTGTTCAATCCTATAGCGGACTTGATCAAGCTAATTAGTTGTTAATGCTTGCGATTAGATAGTTTTCAGTGTAAACACATTCATTAGGTTTTTTGGTGTCCGTATATTCAGAAGAGTACCACACGCAGCCGAACCTCGATAATAGTGTCACTCCACGGTTGCAACCAAATAGCCTTAAATAAAATGATGCTACTGCGTGAGTAGGCAAAGTTCAACGTACGTTTCCCACCATTGCCAGCTTACGCACGGTTGTTTAAAGTTCACTCGAGAACACAGTATATGAGGTTGGTTTCAACTTATATGAAATTACCCTAGGTTAATGCACGTATCAACGCTGGTACACTTGAAATGCAATCTGTTCGACTTTCAGGTTTGATTTCTGCAATTTGAAGATCTTATATTCATCTTTAAACCTCTCCAACCACGTTATACACCTTGCGATTGTTGGGTCACGTACTCCCCACTCCAGCTGAGCGTTGGCCACATCGGGCATTACATGCCGGGACCACCGACGACTGGGTTGAACCGCGTGGCTGTCAGACAACGGCGTGGTCACAATGTATGAAGACCGCGATTATTCCATTGAGTAAACCGGGTGGGGGTATTCTAGCCGACTGGGGTCCTTGTGGTCACTCGGGTCACTGGTTAAAAAAGCTATCCGAGATGGCGGTGTGCCGCAGTCAATGGCGTATCTGCATTCCACACCATTTCTAGTTCTTCCGCTTGTTCTTTTATTAACTGTTAACCTTTTTTGTGTGACGTTTTCTTCCGGGATATTTCACATCACTGTTTAGGCGCGCGACGACTTGAACCACAGTACCTTGCCGCTAGCAGTTCCGCAACGTTCTACAACACCTTTTCCCATATTATTGGGCTGAAGACGGAGCTGTTTACCAGTTCAACATACCCAAACCACTGTCAAACGACATTATTAATATTAATGCTCACAGTGTCGGTTTACGGAAGCTTCCGGTGTGCTTTCATTTGCATCTTCAACCAAGGTGTATATCTACTTTCTGTTAACGTCCTACTTGTCCAAGGGTTGACGCTTGTTCACTCCACTGTCACTCCTTTTTGGAAGTCGCACTTTAGGAAAACTGGTGAAATCTCTAGCTTCTTTACGAGCAGAAACATACTTCTACTGAACACTCAAGCATTGTTGAACTACTGCATTATCCCTCTATCGAATCGTCCTAATGGTTGTTGCGTGCACTCCGTAAAATCGTTACTTTACTCCACATTTTGCGATTGTCCGTGATGACCATTGAATGCCGTATAACATTTGCGGTTAGCCTACTCATCGTGTATTTGAGCTACATTGGTGCATAGAAAAAGTCTGAACTCCACGTTCGTGGGCGACAGTTTCGGTGAGATTCCTAATACAAGCGTTTCCAGTTATTGTACTCATGTTTTTGCACAGGAGTCTACGTAGTAGCTTATTTGTGTGTATACCGACAATGTCGCTTATGGTCGCTTAGAGGTGTTCTGATTGGGGTTTGTCTGAATAACCTTTATCGTAAGTCGACAAAGAAAACCGTGGCGCAATTACCAAAGTTGCGCTGCAGCGCAGTTTAAGTTCCTAGTTAACCTTATTAAATTCACTACCTAGATCAGCATACAATCCGTATAGTGCATCTCCTTGAAAGACAACAGCCTAGCAGCACACCACACACGCGTACCATTGTGCATAAACTGCAAAAAATTTCTCTCCACCAGAGCAACGTTGTCACTGCTGAGGTTATGTTTGCTCATCTACTGAACGCTGTTACGTTTTCCGACTTGTTTCCACTTTAATCGCTCGTGTAAGTTTCTGTTCCTGTTGCTGGTTCTTCCGCACACTGTTTTTTTCTACCCAGTGCTCGCGTTCAGTGCTTCGTCCCACTCTACTTAGCCAAGCTTTCTCCCTCGATTGGCTATGGTGCCCCATCTATTCTGTTAATACACATCTTGTTGACCTTGGTTAATCTGCAATCGTTTTTGCCCATCCATCTACCCGAGGTTATTCTGGTAACTGGTTGAATTTTGTTGGTTGTGTTTGGTTTTGAGAAGGTATTCCAGTTTTCATTAGCTGAAATTTAGCCATTCTACTTTTATTAGAGATACGGGTTTATCTTGTAAACTGTATCATGACAACAGTCAGTTGGACGGTTTTCATTTTGGACTGTTCTATCGTTCATCAATTGTTCATTAAACTTTTTTTCGCCAGCAATTGTGCACACACCTTTTCATTAGCTGTCATAACCAACGCATTTCCACATGGTTGACCTACTTTTCGAGGCGGAAGCCCGCATTGTTCTCCAAGGTACTCCTTGAGCTTTACACGATCCTCGTCTCAATATCTTCCGTCGATTATTTTCCAGGATGGTGTTACTCTACTCAGTCAACAGTTAACTCATCTATTTGGTATATATCGCGCCAAAGATTCTGCCCACCTTGTTGCTGCGTATGTTTTCTCCGCTTAGTGAAGACCAAATAAGATCAAAGTGAGCCTTTTTCCGTTTTAGCTTTGGCCAAGTGGATTAAAACTTCACTCTTCTTCAGTTGCCATAATTGTGACACCGTCGCTAGCAACCAGCGTTGATTGTTCTGTTAGACGCTCATCGGTGTGTTTTGTTATCAGAACTGTTCTGTTTCCTTGTCCTCTGAGAGTTGCATCTGATATCTGTGTTACACTTATCAGGGCTTTATATGGAAAGGTATCAGAGCAAATCGGTGTCTATGGAGCGTTGCCAGATCTGTTGTAAGCTGCCAACTGTGTTCGATAAGTCTGTATACTATCGCCTTTCCTCTTTACTTTTACTGTGGGCGACGTCCTAGAGATAACATTAGGGGTTGAATACTCCGGTAGTGACTAACTTCGTCCAGTTGATGCATTTCATGATTTGAATTATGTGTATGACATTATGCTCGTATATGATGATTCACAGGCAGATCAAGACGCTTTGAAGGAGTAGGCGGCATCAGTTCATCGGCATTCCACTCCCCAAGAGTATAAAATACTGACTCAGAGTTGATGGAGGCCTGCGACTGCGTACACTCTTGACTTGCTATAATTGGTTGACATTTCAGTCTATCGGGGCAATTACAGAAGTACAGTTGGAGATGTGAGCGAAGCTAACAACGGTCGCAATTCGGAGACCAGAGTTATGGTTGTCAGCTGCGCCACTTGTGGCGAAAGGGAGGTGTAAGTATCTTGCGAAAGAGCAGGTAAACTCTGCTTCGTACGCTTGATTCTGGTATCTTGTGACAAACATCTCGTGATTGGCCCAAGTATGTTCACCAATTACCGGTCTTCGGCAGTTTCTGCTTGTACACGACAGTCCTTCGATCTCATTGAAGGTGTACTGGTTGGAGGAAGCTTTTCATGTTTATGCAAACCTAACTCTGTGCTTGGCGAGATAAAGATATCGCAGGGTGAATAAGGGAAATATACAAAGATATTCGTTTGAAAAATAAGGACAGGTGTTTGGCCTATGAAATGTATAAGGCGAGATGAAACTAAAACATAGAAAGAATAGCATACCTCCGACCTGAACGCTCAAACACTAGATAACCGCATTTCAACAGACACTAACTTACGAGCAAACGTATTTAAGGTTAACTACAACTTGAAGGCTCTCTAGATAGTTATGCTGCTTGGATTGGCACTCCGAATATATGCATAAATTGTTGATCTACTGTTCTCTACTGATGACGCTGTTCTAACAGAGTCAGGTAAAGTGGATGTACGTTAACGTCGAACGAATGTTCGTTGCGCTTCAGGCAACTTATCGGATGCTGCGATTTTTGCTAATAACCTCCGAAACAATGATTCAGCTAATTGCATGAATGCATCTCAGGAAGCTTGGCGGCTGGTGTAACAATCTGTAAAAAATTAAAATGAATATTACAAGGGAAATAATTCGTTTGAATATCTTTTCCGAGTCAGAAAATGAATAAAACGTCAACGTTTGCTTTGTTGCTCTACGCTGAATTTCGTCGGTAAGCTGAGCATTAGTCTTATTGCGTGGTCGACCATGTTAATTATTCGATCGGAGGTAAGAGCATTTCGATGAACCGGACAGCAACTGAGACGTTCCAAATAACTGGATTGGCCTTTCATCCTGAAGATGCAACTGGATGACAGGCTTATATCTGAGATGAACAATTACCAATTTCCACCGAACTTGGTCACGAAATGTGAAGATCGTGAGTGTTTCATTGAGCAATGTGAATAAATGTCCACTGCTTGGCTGGAGTCCTCATGGTCACTAAATCGATGGTTAGAAACACTATCCGAGATGGCGATGTACAATAATCAGTGGTGTACCTGCATCCATATCACTTCCAGTTCTTCTGCTTAGTCTAGTATTAGTATAATTATTATAATAATAGTAATTATTATTACTCCGTAACCTTTTCAGTAACGTTACTCCTACGATATACCACGTCACTGTTGAGGTGAGCGGCAGCCCGAGCCACAGTACCTTTTGGTCAGGCTCATGGCTGATATGATGATGATGATGATGATGATGATGATGATGATGATGATGATGATGATGATGATGATGATGATGATGATGATGATGATGATGATGATGATGATGATGATGATGATGATGATGATGATGATGTAACCGGGTCATACCGTTACTGACCTTGTTTCTGTGTTTCGTCTTCAAACAGCCTGTGGAACGATGTGCTGAGCAGCTGCTGTGGCTCGCAGTGTGCCAACAAATGTATGTTCACGGATGACGAGGACATTCCTTGCCAGAATGTAGTAAGTACTGTTTGCATTGTATGTGCGTGTATTTTCATTAATTCAACAGCTGAAATGAGATAAGCTGATGTGTAGGAAGATAAAAATCAAGACGGTGGTATTTCGCATTGCCTCGATGATACTAAAAAGCAAAAAGCAACAATCTTATAGACGTGAAAAATGTGAACATTTGGGAATGCCGCTGAATCGTTACTCACAACAGCTTACATTACCGCGTCCACTGTGGTTTAATGTTACCTTCTGAACGCGACTTGAACTACTCAATCATCACCGATTCAGCCACCTACAAGGGCCATGGGTTGTAGTGATTATAATATATTTACATGGGTTAGGTTCAACTGAACGCAGCTGTATGTTAGCCGATAAAAGATGTTGATTATTAGCTGTTATTGGACCGAACGGTATGGTTTGAACTCGCTACTTTCACTGTGGAGCTAAATTATTCATCGTTGCTGTCTGTGTAATGTTTTGCCCCATTATGTACTGTGTTATAATTTGAGTCCACGTCAACTGAATCATTGCTTTCAATTTCTCTTTGGGGGTCAAGTTAGAGACTCATGCGTGTACTATGTTGCCAGCCCGCTTGAATCACTCACCGATTCTCTTGCGCTATTCACATAAACAAATTTTGTTACTCAAAAATAGAACAAACTAACTAGCCCATATTACTGGCATCTAGTCTGCTCTATTGCATTTACTCAGGAGAGATATCTGTTTCAAATTCTATCACATGATTAGAGCTGTACACTATTGTGTTAGTATCACTGTTGTTACCTATTGGCTTGTATCATAAAATATGTCACTCACTCCTCAATATTAGCTTATCACAAAACTAGTCAGGAATGGATTCAGTTTCTGTGTCGTAATTGATGATCGTCGCATCAGCTGAGACATCATATGACAATTACTGCATGATACTGATCGTGACCTTGCTGACTGTCATACGCACGCACTCTGCCTTCCTCCACAATCAATCGCTTCTCAGTCAGTGTGCTGCTGATTAACAAAGACTGATCATGGGACTAGCCATTACTTTATCTAAAACTGAGAATGATTTACGTGATAAAGACCAAGTATTTCTGACATATTTCGACAGATTTGTTTCTGCCTGGTTATCCTCTGTCTTTCGTTTACGTCTGGCTTTAGCTCTTTTGGAACTCTGAGTGTCTGTCGTTACCTGGGGCGTGTATTGTTACGTGACAAATGGATAGGGGAGTTACCATCAGTTAATTGACGCGAGCCTGGCGTGAGAGAGAGGTCTATTTTTTTACTCGCAATTTGCCGCACTTATATTGGCTGAATAAAGCGATTTCTAATTTTTTCCCGCTTACTATGCGATACCGACCGATTACTTAGCCTTTGCTGGATATCATACATCCAACCAATCACTAGTCCGCTGGCCTCAGCGCGATTCCGTTGAGTTCAGTAAGCTAACCGCCATGCGACACTAATCAACGTACGGATGCGTCATCATCATAACCAGCTGTTCATAGTGACACTTAGCTACCCTGCAACCATGATAATAGAGGTATGGTACAGCCCTCGTTCACTGATTGACAGAAAGATGAGTGGGGCTTATTTTGTGAAAACTTCTGAGTTGTTTTTCAGTCCAGTCAGCGGTTTTTGTGTGCATTCATTCTGGAAGTTCGAGTTAGATCAAGGTGGATACTACAGATGGACAGCCGTGAAACAGATATTTATGTATGCACTGAATGTCGATAAATATGCCGGATCTTGATAGTAAGGACTTCATAGGCGCTGTAGACTAACTACTGGGTGTGATTAGTGACTATTCACCAGTTCATGTTTCGGGTGAAATTGCTAACGGCACTCCTGCTGTCTTATCCAGTTTAACCCTTAGTCCTCTCCTAACCCCCATTGACAGTTGTAGAATCTGCTCTGCGTTTCACTTCAGAGGTCAGCTGGGTACCACTAGAACTTAACACCCCGAGGTCAAATCAAACTGATAACGACCGCAAACAGCTCGGTAATGTTTCTATAATAGAAAATACATGGATATCAGCAAATACATAGAGTAGATATATGGAATCAATATGAAATGTCACATACGTTCGAAATGGTACGTCCCGAGAGAGTTTTCGACCGTCAGCGGTCGAGCATAAGCAGAAATGTCCAAATTCAAGATGGCGGCCAAAGCGACCTTCACATGGGCACAATTATGTCATAAAGCACACTACTCACAAAGAGGGAGGAGTAGGCAGCGAGCAGAAGAGGAAGTCCAAACGAATGTTACAAAAGTTATTAGTTTGGTTTTTTAGTATTCTGATTCCATCTTTCCCATTTCTTAGGCTCTTTACTTTGAACTTGTTCACTCTCTCTCTGAAGTCGTATGACAGCTGTGCATCGCTGTGAGACACTGATTTGCTGCCGCCTATGATGCAGGCGATGCGATTGTTTTTACTTTTTCACCTACTCAATAAATAGACCATTTCTGAAAATATCAGATGTTTCTGTACACGAATACTTTAACGATTTTTGCCGCTCCGTAGTACTATTGTAAGTGGTTAGGTTCTAATGTTATAAGTGCTGAAGAAAATGTCAGAGTGGTTGGCTAATCATCAGTCATTTCTAACCTCAGCAAAATTTCTAGACATGGTTTTTTATTGTTTGTAAGAGGGTAAGATTGTAATTGATATTTTTACTCGTGTATCTTTCCTGTCATCTAGATAAATCATCATACGGACTTCCAAGTTTTTAGTTATTCCCTCCCAGGTTGTACTTTCCACTGGTTAGAGACGCTATCAATATCTGCTGGATGAATGATAGCTAGCGGCCTGCGTTAATGGCTCATAGGTCTGTGAATTCGGATATACTTTTGCTTCAAGAGCATAGTCAAAAATGGCAATATACCGCTGATCGACCTCCTCCGAACTCACTGTATCACGACTCGGTTGGTTGTAGACATTCATAAGGAAGGTTAGCGTGGCACCAGTCGTCACCCAGTTATTGCCGCAGTATCGCTTCCAACAGACCGTATGGACGCTGCGTCCCTGGTTGGCCTACTGAGGCAAAGCAATCGTTAATGAGAAGCAATGCTATACTGGTGTTAGGTGCTTTCAATCAATAAGAGGCATTTTGCACAGTAGCCGTAGATAAAAACGTGTGTAGCTTGCCTCTGAACAGATTGGTGGGTGACTGCGTTAGACGGGCACAATCAGGGATGAAGCGGGGATAAAAATCAAGTAAACCATCAAATCATCAATGTTATTTAAACGTGTGCTACAAATAGCTCGCCATTGTTTACACCTTTCTCGTGGAAATGTTCGATCGCCCTCTGAGATACATTGTATCCCAAAAACGTTACGTGGGGACTTCCAACCGAGTGCTTAGTAATGTGGTCTTTCACCCCATAACCAGACCGATCAGTGGATAATGAGCGTAAATGCACGCAATGTCCCTTCTGGGACGAACTAGCTACCAGGATATCGGCAAAGACCGGGCAAGCACTGTCCAGCAGGCGAAAAACATCGTTAATAAAATTCTCGAAAGTTTGAGTAGCGTTGTCAAGTCCAAACGGCATGCGAAAAAATTCGAAAAGTGCCAATAGTGTTATGACTTCTATTCTCGAGCTGACTTCAGGGGCTAGTGGAATCAGGCTGTAAATGATTACCAATTTGATTTTGATAA
>LOND01004709.1:1852-31619 GCA_014220965.1 Paragonimus kellicotti
GGCAGCTCATTCTATGCATTTACCACCGTGCACGAGAAGAATTCGGTTCGAGTATTTGTCCTGATCGGAGGCTCAGCTCGCTTCAGGTCATGTTCCCCGAACGCAGAATTACCACTGTCAACGTGGAACATCCCCTGTACGATATAACCTCTTCAGAAGCTCGAAAGTTTCCACGAGATTAACTCTCCTTCGCCTTAGCTCGACCGATAAGCGTTTGAGACATGTAGGTCAGCTTGGGCAACAAACTCCCCCGAGTTTCACGAACAAACTCATGAATCTGTACTGAGCTGTTTCCTGTGTCTGCTTACCACTTTTTACGTACGGTGATTGTGCCTGAATGCAGTACTTCAGTTGCGGCCGTAGACAGCCCTGTGTGACGGTAACGTAACATCAGGTTTTCTTGATGTTACTGACTTGTTCAGTAAACAAAACGCTCGGCTGGACATTCAAACTACCGCTGTACAATGGGTTCGCGGTTATTCTGGTCCCCGAACCACCAACTTCACCTACTTTTTCCAGGTCCATGACTCTGCTGCATCTAAACTCTTACGAATTTCGTCCGAAACAGCTAGCAGATATATCAGGCGAGATCGCTGCCCAACAGCCGTGTCGTAAGGCCGATTGAAGTTCATGTATAGTGTCATGATTTGCCACCCTGTTTCTGATTATTCTTCCCAACACTTTTAATTCTCCGGAAGTGAGGCTAACTGGACGGTAGTTGTATGCATCTTCCCATTGCCAACTTCCTGGATTGAATTTACAGTTACCAATTTGCACTCGTTAGGTAGACTGCTAAGGGCATGGAATACAAAATTGCAAGGGGTTATGCCAACAAGTATAACGTCGTTGAATGAATATTGAGTAAACTCTCCACAATGTTCGAACCCGATTAAAACAGCTGAGGAAAGACATTGGACAGCGTCGTCAAAATATCTGGGCTCTCGGACAAACCAATCAAGGTTGCAATCCTAGGAGAGTATCACCCGCAGTGTCAAGATAGATGTGTACGCTCAAAGTTTACCTAATGTCATGTGTTGATATACGCTTGCAGACAACGACCATGCATTAATTTATTCCCCCCTTCTCGAATGTTATCATTCGACAGTCGAAATCGCCCCAGTACTGATCGCGAGTTTCTCCTGCCAAGACGGACACCATCACTCGAATCACGCGCACGATAAATCATTCATCCCACAAACGTTACTCTCGATATATTACTCAACATTGATATCGTTCACTTGCCGAGGCATGTTCTCGTGCAGTTTGTTCGTGCTCGCTCTCCATTGCTAGACCTTTGTTTATGTGTAACTTGGCTTCGCTAGCGTCCCTCGGCTCCGCCACTGCGTGACCGTTGTATTTGGTCATGTTCACTCAGTCGTCGGTCTCGAAACCTGCAAGTTTGGTGGAGTCACTGCGGGTATTTCCTTCCATTTAGTTTTTATAGCTCTTCCTGTCCTTCAGCACGCTGTTAATAAAATCCCGCCATCACTACCGTCTTCCTTCTTGGATGGGAATCGGTTGCTTAGTGGGCCTAGAATATATTGGTGCCCCTCGTATCACAGACGCGACTTTTCTATGGCCGGCCTATCAACAGAAGTCACAAGCAGACTGAGCGTAGCTTGAAGGCTCACTAACCGTCCGAGACCAACATATAGCATGCATCTCTTCAAAAACGGTGTAGACCCCCGCCTTCCACATGCTCGTCGTGGTTTGCATTACCCATCCATTCTCAATGCACCTACTAGTCACTGGTATCGACGCCTTGTGCTAAACGTAACTGAACTGGGCTCCTGGGTTCCGTTCGGCTTGGGTTGTCGGATTTTTCTTAACCGTCAGTCTTCATTCCTCATGAATTCGACTGGCTGTATTTCGAGCTTGTTTGTGCTCAAGATAAAACCTTTGTCCACCAATCAGTTTGGACCTAACCCATGCACCGCGCTTGATTGTTGAGGTTTAATTGTCCCACTATTTTACCGTGGCGGGGTGTTGTACAGTCCGACCATACGGAGCGCAGTACCATCATTTGCTGGACAATTTTGGTTTCAGCGAACAAAATTGCTTTCAATAAATTCTCATCTGTTCTGTCCGCTGGAACCAAAATTACTTTGCATAAGTCTACGGGGATTTTCAATTATTTTGCTAGACGTCGGATGTTCATTTTCATTTCCTCCTAGCTTAATTACGTTTTCAATTTGGCCTCGCTTACACGAGCCAACTAAACTGGTGGGACTACTTTTCGAAAAGGCTCCGCAATATCCATATTTTAGTATACCCCATGTTATTTATCGGAATCTGTCGTGTCCTTGAGCTTTAGTATTATCTATATCAACTCGTGGTTTCTTCAACTGAAGAGCCTCCACTTTCAAAGCCACCCACATTATCTTGGTTGTCAGTGATTTCCAAATGCACCACAGCTGTCGTTCGGTCAGACTTTCATCTCCCAAGCTGGCCCACATACTGTAATAATGTTTACCAGATAGAAGCCCTATCAATGCTCCTTCAAGAGGACAACTTGGTGCATGGCGAGATTTAATAAAGGCCCCTGTTAAATCGCTCCTGGCGATTTAGGGTAATTCACTCAGTAACGCGTATTCGACAATTCCAATAACGCTTATTCAGACGGTCGGGTTGACGGGACTATCTTCCAAGTCCAGAAAACGTCAGAAAAGGCGGTCGAAAGTATTGGAATTTATACGGTACTGTTTAATAAAATTACAACAAAGGTACTATCTCACCTTGAATGTGAATCAACCGGGTACACAAATTATCCAGCAAAGGAGTACAAAATGGAGCAGCTAAGCACGTGTTCACAAACGGCCACCAGTCAACGGGAAATGACCTCATTAAAACAATCGGGTAGAGGGAAGAAAAGGTGTCAGATAATACCAAGAAGGAAGTTTTAACAGACAATGACAGTTATAAAATGTGAAGAAAGTGAAACATTTTATGTGCAGTTATGGTACAAAATACGTCATGATTGTTTACTGCACACAACAAAGACAACTAAAGGCAAATTAAGGATCGGCCCTTTACAAACAAACCAAACATACCTCAACGGATTCATCGTTCCGCATCATACCAGACAAAAGACGACAAACGTACCAGACGAACTTCAACAGATCCAACACCCCATTACCTCGAATAGATTAATGGTTAGACCATTCCGGTCGGCAATTATCAGATAATTGCCCGTCGCCCATATTGAAGATGCGCACGACAGTAGTTTCTGTCTATGCACTAGGAGGTTTACCGGTACGAAATGTCAGTTATTTTTCATGAATGGCCTGAAATGGGCGAAAGACAACGGCCATATCTCGGATGCCAACTTTTACTCTGCCGAAATGTTCCATTATATCCCTCACTGTCCTCTTGTACATAAACTGGAAGCTTATAGCATCCGAGGAGGGGCTACCTGCTGGATTACGTTTATTTTTGGTATCAGAACGTTCAGAGGGAAAACCGCGTCAGACCTCCCTCCTCTTTTCGTGATCTCTGTTGAAGTTCCTCAAGGATCCGTACTTTATCCATCATTGTGTCTGGGAATAACAACGAATGCCATGACTATTTCTGCCAACGCTATTATGCTGACGACCCAAAAATCTGGGATTGTGGTCTCAATACATTGCAAAGTAACCTTAACCGTCTTGAGGCCTGGGCAGGTGACTGAGGTCCTCCCTTAAACGACAGCAAGTGTGCACATATATCACTCGGGATAGATTCCGGGAACCTATTCGTGATATACAGAATGCAACAGATATCGTGGAAATCGACCATAAAAGGAACTGGGGATTTGACTGACGTCTAGGTAATCCGCCTCTCACCATCGTCAGATAACTGGTAAAAGTGGCCTCTGATATCCTAGGGTGATGGAATAAACCTTTCCTCGCATAGACAGGCAGGTCTGCCAAACGGTTTACGGGATCTACATAATATCAATGCTTAAGTATGCTAATAAAGCATTCACTGGCCTGAAGAAAGACCTACTCACCATTGGATATGTGCAGCATGTAGCCACTAAAAGGGTCACCCGCTTGCGAAATTTCTCATCATAAGATTCTTGATCTTTATTCACTTATTTTTCAAACACGCCTCAGTGAATCAATCCTTACATACTTTCTATTTAGCGCAGAACTCGTGAAGCAATTCTTCACCTTAGTAGTCCTTAATAATCGAAGAAGTCACAACTAGAATCTTCGAAAGCTTGACCACGGACAATCCTTGGGCAACAGTCATTTTCTTACACGGTTGTCAACTGCCGGCATGACCTACCATTAGAAGTTGTTAGTTGCTCTCCTGGGGACTGTTTCAAAGTGTTAATTGACTCCCGCATACTTTTGATACAGTTGGATTAGTGACTTGCTGTTTCTTGGTGCTCTACTTGACCCCCAATATCGATGTTACCGTGCCAGAACAAACTGCCTTACAAAAGGATAATCTTTAAAACAACCTGCTCTGAAAATTACCCGTTTTCCAGTTAGTGCACATCGCTTGCTTTAGACTCAGCCCAGTTAGCATTTGAACACTGTGAATGGAATTTCCAGATAATGTGCCGTATTTCTTTCTAATATCACGGTCTACTTGTTGTGTACTTCGCTTGAATGGGAGGTCACACTCTTCCCCAACTAACCGGCGGCACTGTGAGGCTGAAGCCGTCGTGTGGTTGTCGGCCGGTTGTTCTCTTCTCGTTTTCACAGCTGATGCGCCCTATGTGTTTTGACGATCGTGCTGATAGGTGTTCATCTTTTTAAGTATTTATTGGTTACCCAGTAAACTGCATAACGGTTACGTATGCGGAGATACAGTGATGCGGTACACAATTAATTCGCGTATCTCACATGGACGTACGCGTTTCGCATGCATATGCTTGCCTATTGGTGCGTGCATAAATGCATCAACAGGCAGGCGTATGTATACGAAACGCGCACGCCCATGTGAGACGTTCGAATTGAAGGTACTGCATCATTATATATATATATATATGAATGCCTACACCCATGCATGCGGACTTCAATTAATTTGTGTGCAAACTTTCAGTCATTGGTAGGAAATGTTAGATTTCTACGGTTTCACTGTATGTAAATACAAATGCATTTTAATATCCCACTTCCATCCAAAGAATACGAAGGGCTTACCTCCATTATATATAGTGGCGGCAGTTAGCATGGGACGCTTTTACTGACTTTCTGGGTTGTCGGGGTCCGGTTTGGGCCGACATTTTTCCCGCTTACTGCTGGGCCGGATGATCCATTTGCCCTGTCGGTTGCTGCCACTGACGATATCACTGTTGCCGGGACCGTGGAACCTGGCACAACGGTGGTAGACGCTCTGTGTAGCGTCGTGAATTTTTGTCGTGCATTTTTCTTTAGTCGTGGATTATGCATCAACCACAGCAAAAAGGGACGTTGGTGAATACCAGAATATACCGGCAGTGGAGGTTCCAGGTACTGTTTTTTATCTGGGTCAGTTCACTTCTACACCTCATCACAGATTGCCCCTCGACATCAGCGAGCCAGCCGGGTAATCCAATGACAAGTACAATGCCCAGTTCTCGTAGTAGACGTTCGTTCGTTGATCAGTTCGCCGGGAGCATTTCAGATAACGTGCTCGCTATCCGTATGCAGCGTAACATGTCACTGACTGACCTCGGCAAATGGCGACGGATGTTGCACTTCTACTTCCCACAGCTGTTATTGGATCCTCGAACGACACTAAGAACATCACGGTCAAACGGAGTGCGCTTTATTGACGGTAACGACTATAAGAATGGGGGCTTGACGACTACACTGTTACCTACTTAATGTCGAACTCGTTCGCTACCTCATGCTGTACAAATCCAACTAAATATAGGCGAAATGACTACTTATGAAGATTTCTTGAAACGGCTTTGATCGATACAAAGTCGGTTAATCCATTCGTGTTCTATGAGGACAGCAAGCCAACTTTCTTAAACGAGTACCTGGAAGACGATTTCAGGAGTGGATTCGTTGCTTCACAATGGGCTTCGTAACCCAGGAAGTTATTTTATTGTATTTGTGAGTTTGTAGGCGATTAGCTGTGCCACTACTGCACGTGCTTATGTCAAACATACCAAGAGTCACGTGTCTCCCGAGAAGTGTATGCATGGGAACGAGTAAGTTTTTCACAGCTCACTTGCCGCCTGCTTACTGGTGAGAATTTTTGAAGCCAGGAATCGTCAGCGTTATCATTCTGTTGCACTTTATTATGGCGGATGTCCGATGTGATTTAGTGCACCTGGTCTACTTGGGTGTAACTCGTAGAATACGGCATACGTGGGAAAACAATGGCCGATTTGAGGTCCTCATGCTACTTTGAAACCTTGGATGACTTAGGGATACGCCATGAAATTGTTCCTGTCAACTTTGCGTGGAATTGCCGCTCGCCTGATTACGTACATTGTTGGAAAGCCATCGAGGTGCGACTTTTGTCTCAACTGAAACCTGTTTTCCTGAAGTCTGCGTTGCCAAATTTACTTTATATCACGTTTTCTGTTTGCTTAGTTCCATGTACATATTTTCTCCAAATTATTTTAACTCGTATCAGTCTTTTCCAACCACGTTATTATTGTGACCGCAAGAGAGGTTTGACCTGCAAAGTTGTTTATCGCATGAACTCCCGTACAGGTTATGTTAAAACATGGGACCACGAACACGTACACTCATTTGCACGGCTGACGTGCATTCACACACATTGGGTAGCAGTACGTTGTCATTCGCCCTAGTGGCACTTCCCCCATAGTGCGTACACACTATTCCGATAGTCGCTTCTGGACCATCGTTTACTTGGCGTTGAGACCTGCCTTTAATTTCCCAATATATGCGCCATACCACTCACAAAGAAGGTTGCCCGCTATACAACATTATTACATAAGTTTGTGGGACAATTTCTCCTACTTTATTCCACGAGCAATGCTGTTTCCAACATACACTTGCCCGAAGTTGTTGCCAAATATGGTATGATAGAAGTGCTTTTGAGCTTCTCGTTTCAGTCGTTCCCAAGCAAGCCACGGCAGACTGCACGTGGACCCAACTGGTCACATATCTGAAGTTTTCGACGGATGCGTGTAACTGGCGACTGTAATTTGCAATCCAGTTGCGCTGATGACTGCGATGGTGCCGTGTGTTGCGGTTACCGTTTTGCGGTTTCTAAAAAGCAATAATGCGCGAACTGCACTGTTTTCATGGTGAACTGTACCAACTGCTACGCAATCGTTGACGGCCAACTATCGAGAACAATTGAATACGATAGCTGTTTTATCACATTCCGGACTTCCGCAGATGCTTGCGATTATTTCAACCATGATATTTCGCTCTGGCAACTACACATACCTCCCGTTAATTCCTTGTCGTATTGCGACAACTTACCAAATCACCTCTTTTTTCTGTCATTGCATTTATGGTCCCTGTGGAACACCCGAGGTCGTTGTGTCAGTTGTACATACATTCCGTCCACAAAAAGTTTTCTTTTGTATACACATCCTCAAACGTGAATAACTGTCGCGCGGTTGTGAACGTTAACTTAGCGGACGCTGTTCTTTTCAGAAGTTCGTTTTGGTTGTGTCACAATATGAGAGTGAAGTGAGAATCATTCTCGCCGAGTGGAGAATAGGTGGCACACGGGCACTTTAGCCAGAGAACTGTTCCACGAAACGTGGGAAGATGGTCAGCGAATGCAGGTATCATGGTGATCGGCGCGAAATTCACGGAGTCCGTCTACTAGCTTTTCACGGTAAGTTGCGCATCACTTTACTCACTGATTTAGAGATGTACGCCGAAGCAAAAAGTGTACAGCGAATTGCTTCCGTTGGGTGCGGCCAAAAGTCTACAGTAGCCACTCTGACGATGAGCAACCACACCCACAAAAAAATGAAAGTATTATTGTCCTCTGAGGTCCGACACTTCGTGGAAAGGAACCTCGGAGGTTTCTACTCACCAATCTCGACAAAGAAACGTCAAAGTCAGATGAAGTGTCCCAATCGGAATTTTCTTTTGCTGACTCCGGCGCTTCAGAGGGCGCACCCCAGGCATTCTTGCCAGACACACCACCACCTCGTATTCTACAATAAAGCTGGATATCTCCAATTTCAAAATAACCCATTTCATTATTGAGCGCTGAGAAACGCCTTTCGTCTTCCAAAAACGCGCCTCCTGAAGGCTACTGCATCGGGCAGGCAAAGTCTGGTTGAAGCACGCCAAGTCAATAATTTGCAGCTCAGGTATACGCATCTCCCTGTTTAGCAGCCCATACAGCGGAGGTTTACCTACCAATCCGCTGCAAAAGGGTGTTGGACAGTTTTAAATTCCGCCCTTCAGAGCCACCTGAATCCATGAGTGCAGACGAACACCTGGATTGTGTGGCCGAATGGTGCACCAACACAGCTTTCGCCTGAAGCCTGCGGAGTACAATTTGGGTTCCTTGATTGCCAATGGTCAGAGATGCGGTATATGGAAGGTGTGAACAATGTGGACCCATGTGCGAACTTTTAGTTGTCAGCTGCATCGGAGGTAAAAGTGACGCAGTTAGAGGCAAAGTGTAGGACAGCGACGTGCGAGCCAAACTGGTAAGTTGTCAATATGAATCGTATTATTATTCTCAAGTGCGCCTGCTGTTAACTCACGCCAATAGAACTTGTGGAAAAGCAGTTCACTGCATTCCGACGACAGTTATCTCCGCGACGTTAGCCAGTTCGTGAGGTACGCGGTGAGCGTGCGGTTGACAGCAGACCAATCAACTATTTGTGCGTGTTTGTATTCATGTTGTTTCAGAGATGTCGTTAGTCTCGATGTCGAGTTAAAAAAACGACAGACGTAGAATACAGCACTGCTGTAAGTGAATAGCTACGCGTGGCAAAGTTAACAAAGTCGCCCCCTGTCAAAAAAAGTCAAGTTCCAGCATCGGTAAGTAAACTCATAACAACAATGGTGCTACGGTCCCGTTTGGATTATCAGGGTCATCTCGAGCAGGTGCATTAATAACAATATTTTTGCGCTTACCGGCTTATCCTTTGAGGGTCACAAATGGAACTCCTGTCAACTTCACAAAATTCGTAGTAAAAAATCGCTCGAGAAACACACTTTTAAACTTGTGTCGCTCCAACTGCTGTGTACATTAATGAACAGCCCTGATCGTTTTGGGTCACATTGTGTGGAAGTTATCCAAGTTGCTTGCGGGTTGCCCGATTTGCAATAGCACGTGACTGGCGTTATTTAATGCCACATCTGGTTCTCTTTCCGTTGGTTCCGTACTATTATTTGTGCCTGTGGAATATTAATGGAGATACGGAGCGTAGAAAATACCCATGAAACTGTTTAATTTGAGGGCGAGGTTCGGATTTCGTACCGATTTAGCACCAGTCGCTTAACGCGAACTATTCACTCAGTGGTTCCCCTAATAAACATGCGTTCTCAAGAAAGCATATTACGGCCGTCCCAGTCAGAGTACGCGAGAACCCTGTTAATGTGCCTAAGAAGAATTCCATACTATTCCCGACTCCAGCAACCTGCACGTGATCAGAGTGGGGTCTGTTGAATGTGTTTATACTAACGCACAAGGTCTGACCAACAAACTAAGTGAACATCGTGCTTTTGTTTAGCTAATTACATTTTTTCCTCGGGGAACTGAATCATGTCTTTTACCAAACTATCTGAATTCTGAGATTGAGATTACAGACGTGCCCATCCCTATAAATAACAGAATGAGTAGAGAAGGTGATGTTGTCTTATATATCCATATCTCCCTCCGGGCTAGGGCATTGTCTCATCCTGTACTTACTTCCATCCCAGAATCAGTCCGGTTCGCCCCTGCACTATCCGATTCTGACAAATTGTTGACTGGCTTACTTTATGGGCTTGCTTACACTTGCTCCGAATGCGACAAAGCCGTCCTGTCCAGAGCGAACTCTTTCCCATCCCCAATATGCTCACATTTTCTGATAATGGGTGACTGATAAGACAAAAACTGACTTTCAATCTTATTCTTACAAAGACCCTGTCAATGCAATAGCTTGAAACCTTTCCAGTCGCAGTTGGAGCTGCCGGCTTATGTAAAATTTGACCGGCTATACGGGATTACGTGGAGACAATGATCCTTCCCGTCTGGGATGCGTTCTCATTGATGAAGGGCTAATGAGAGACAACATGATAGTGGACGCCTGCTCAGCTTGAGCGATCACGACGTGATAACGTTCCACTTTGGTTGTAGTCCTGATTTAGCTCTGAAAGAAAACGTTCTGGTGAAGGACTTCCGAAGAATTAGTCTGAGTGAGCCTGATGCATCCTGTGGTGATTGCCGTTGTCCGCACATCACCTGTCTACCCGTTTAGGTACGTTTCTTTCCCTGCTTAGATCTAAGCGATTTGGTCGTGTCACAAGCAGTCGTTATGCCGCAGTTGTGAGGAGGCTGACCGTGATTCACGCGCATGTCACTCAAAACAAGCCCAGTCTTCCCATTTACGCTGTAAGATTCTAGTTATACGGTCTTGTGAAGATCACGATGAGTGAACTTCCTACTTGATTTCGCAGAATTCGGCTACGTTTCTCTGCAGAAGTACCTCCCTATACAGTCGATCTGGACGTGGAATGCCGCAGCGTTTGTCTCAAAGTCGGCGCAGAGACTTCCATAAAACTTATTAATAGACGCCCACTGCCAAAACCACTCTACTGGCTTTACCTGCAACCAAATTACGATCATATACAGGACAAGCGATCGGCGTAGTTGGTACGTGTAAGATGGAAGTGAAACTCGGAAAGAAAACGCTGAAGTTTCCCGCGGAAATGACGAGAATTTTAATCTGTTGGGTCGATTCAAATTCGAAGATAACTTACTCCTCCCGTTTTCTTATCCTCTGCTTGTAAGTGTTTCTCATTTGGCTATTGAAGCGTGCAGGATTATTACAAGCGAAATACCGTTGTTCTCAAGTTCTATCCGATTTACTGATTACGAATTAGGTTATCTAAGCCAGACAAACATCTTGCTGGTAATATGCCCCGAGTCTCTTATCCTTGCCTTAACAAGCAGTGTGGCAAAAAGGTAGTGGCCGGGATTCAATGTGACATGCGATAGATGGTGTCATCAATCATGTGCATGCATAAGCACAGAGCTATATAAACTGCACGGCAAATATTCTGACCTGTGCTGGGTCTGTGTAGAATGCAAGACTAGAGGAAGAAAGTCGCTTAGTCTTTCAGACAGATCGGAATCCGTAATAAGTGTTTCACACACCTCGATTTCCGGCGTCCGTTCCCTTGGCCAAATCGCCGATCGAACTTAGAATTCCGCTACTGTGGAAACCGTGACCAAACAACACGTGATCTCGAAGGAAGGTGAGCGCATCCCGATAGCTTACTGCAGGCAACCCGTATGCCCCATATTGGGAGGCAGCCCGCTTGTGTGCTCAACGCTTCTTACGTCAACGGTGACACGCCTTAAGAACCACACTATGGTCTCCCCGAAACCCCAGAATGGCAATAAAGCTGCTCAACTTTAACATTGGCTGACTACTGGTAAAGTTACAGGGTCAGCAAAACCAACATTTTGACACCAAGCCATCTAATGAAGGAAGATTGCAGGACGCCCCCAAATTATCGCGTGCACCTAAGTCCCAGTAGCCCGACTAACGTCGATGCGGTGCTCACACGGATAGTGCAACACGAGGCACATCTACGTAACGTCACGGCCACTCTACAAAAACATAATTAATGCAGTTAGACAATTAGAGAGTTCATATGAGGTAACCCCAGGAGGGATAGGGACATAATTATCCACATCCTAAACATAGGAGATCCTCGGAAAGACAGTTAATTCTAAGTGTTCTGCGAAACGCTGGACTACCCGCAGCGACGAAATGGCGCCGAGTGCACAGACTTGGTAAGTGGACTGTACCTAACACACAAACGAACTGCCAGGCATAAAAGTTGTAAGGAGACAGCCATGCATCATAAATCTGACTCCGTATGTGGCGATGTCGGCTGCACCAGAAATCAGAAAGCGGGCGTCTCGAAAGAACGAAGGTCCGGAAGTGAATCACAATTTCAAAGGAACAAGACGAGGATTCAGCAGGTGAGAAGAGCCAACCATCGTTGAGAAAAACGATTTACTTCTGTCTGGTACATATCCTCATATCTAAAATCGAACCTATCCCTCGGAGGAAACCTCCGAGGGATTAAATGTTACCAGTCTGCGGAGTAGTCAGAAGGCCAGATCGCCGGAGCTGAAAATGCATGCTGGCGAATGTATGCAGCCTGCTGAATAAGAGAGACGAGCTGCAAACAGCGATTCACTCCGTAGATATTTGTTTGCTCACAGAAACATGGCTCAAAGAAGAAATAGATTTGGGGGATTGGGCGCGTGGGTTCCAATGGTATCGCAGTGACCGTGACAATGCCGTTGGAGGCGGTTGCCTATTATTGATCAACAACTCTATAAGGCAGTCACCCGTGAACTGTAACTGCAGTTGCGCGAGTATTCAAACCGCCGTCAGCCTTCTCCATGTCAACCCCCCATTGATAGTCTTCGGGGTGTATCGAAGTCCGGGTGCGCAACCAGATGAAGACGAAGCATTGCTGAAATCATTCCAGTCGGTTTGTCAATCAGGCTATCGCATGCTCGTTTTGGGGATTTTAATGCTCCTAAAATCAACTGGCGATTGGGATCTGTTAGTCGAAGAGGTTTTGATCTCAAATTGCTTAACCTAGTCAATAATTTCACACTAACACAGCATGTCAGAGTGGCCACGAGATCCCGACCTGGTCAGATAGACTCAACGCTGGACTTAATCATAGTTCGTCGCAGCATTGACGTTACTAGCGTGTCACCTGTAGCACTACTCGGAAGGAGTGATCACATGAGTTATTCCTCACTCGAATGTTCTTTATTAGTAAAACAGGCACACAAGGGGCAATTTTTCATCGAGTTCACCACAAAAAGCTGATATTAGAAATCGGTACAATGATCTGAAACTCAACAGTTTCCATAGAAGACAAACTACGACGAAAACCTCCGAGCTCTTACAGATAGGAACGTCCCTCAGAAACAAGTCGGAGGAAGAGGTCGGAAGCCATGGGTTCGCCCCAGGGTCAAGAGAGCTTTCCAACGCAAGTATGTGGCTTGGAAGTCGTATATTCAGCAGAAGGGGTTTAAAAACTTCCTGATGCACAAAAAACCTAAACGGAGCAAGGAATGTTCGTTTGGTCTAACACGTGATACTAAACAGAACCTCAAGAAGTTTTACGGTTATGCTCAGTCCAGGTCCTCTCTAAGAAAGGAAATTGGGACCACACTTTCCTATAAAGGAGAGATTATATCGACTGATAAAGGCATAGCGGACGCGTTCATGGCACAGTTTCGAAGTGTTTATCGCTCAGACAATGGAGTACCTGAGCCTCACTCCAACACCGTGGGTGTGGCCATGGTGGATCAGGACATTACGCCCCACGAAGTTGAGCGAGCGATATCCCAGCTAAACAGCACAAAGTCCGCAGGACCGGACCATATTCACCCGGCTATCCTAAAACCTTTGGCCAAATTGCTGGCGTCGCCTTTTGCCCAACTGTTCAATCTCACATTAGAAACAGGGGTAGTTGTGAGGGACTGGAAACAAGCCACCATAATTCCCATCTTCAAAGATGGTAACCGATCAGAGGTTGGAAATTACAGACCAGTAAGCCTGACTAGTGTCGTCAGCAAAATCTTTGAGCGCATATTACGAGAGAGGATCTGCCGATTTCTCTGCGAGCAGAAATTTTTCAAAGCTCCTCAACATGGCTTTTTAAAAGGCAGATCTTGTCTTACCAATCTGCTGACGTTTTTAGACACTGTCACGGAGAAGTTGGATAGAGGGGAAGTGGTCGAGGTGTGCTACCTAGATTTCCAGAAAGCCTTCGATTCTGTCAACCACAGGCTTTTGGGCTGGAAGCTACGAGAAGCTGGAATATCCCCTAGAATCTGTAGGTGGATCCAGACGTTTCTAGTTGGAAGGTCGTGTAGAGTGAGAGTAAGAGGAGTACTGTCGGACAAAGGTTCTCCGTTAAGTGGAGTACCTCAGGGGTCAATCCTCGCCCCTCTGCTCTTCCTGGTATACATAAATGACCTGACCGACAACCTGGTCAGCCCATGTTACCTGTATGCTGATGACAAAGCTGGTGGGAAATGCGTCGGATTCGGACGCCCTCCAGGAGGACATTCTGAAGATCTGCGAATGGACATTAAGGTGGGACTTACCACTGAATGTTCTCAAGTCATATCCTCGCTAATGCTTCCCACTCGACCCCCAGGTATATAAGGGATGCACATGGACGGACAATCGAGCTAGCAACTAAACAGCAAACGAGAGACTTAGGTATCCAAATCACTAGCACGTTTGCTCCATCTGCTCAGTGTGCCGCAGCCGCGACAAAAGCACGGCGGGCGTTATACCGACTGAAATCCGCGATCGCCAACCCATGTCCAGCAGTGTTCATCCCACTGTACTCGGCCATAGTTCGCCCCCACTTGGAATATTGTGCCCAAGCTTGGTCACCGTATCTCATAAAGGACATAGCTGTCCTCGAGAAGGTACAAAAGCTAGCCACACGCACGGTGTGGGGTAGGAAGAATTTAAGCGGGTAAGACCGGCTAAGTCTGTTGAACGTATTCCCGATTGAACGCCGACTGATAAGATGAGATCTTACTGAAGTGTACAGGATTACCCGCCACACCGAAAAAATTCCTCTGGCATGTTTGTCCATGAAGCGCTAGGACGGAGATTCAAGAGGTCATAGGTTCACGATCAAGAAAACAAGATCACGATTGGCTGTTCGATTTAACTTTTTCACTAACCGGGTAGTCAACTCGTGGAACAAATTGCTGCAAAGATTGTTGAGGCCTCCAGCGTGGATGTATTCAAAAGAGAGCTAGACAAATGTTGGAGCAACCTTTTTCCTACTTTGTACTAATCGAAAAATGATTTGCTTTTGCTGTTCAGGCAACCAGGATTTGTCATCTCTTTTCTTTTGTCCCTACCCTTAGACCACTACCGAACGCAGTGCATCGACAGAAAACGCAGTCTGGTCAATCTCCGGATCACACCAGTCAAGCATCAGGACGTCAACAGGCGCAGGCCTTCATCAAGTCCTGGATTTGAAATTGAAATTGAAACTGGCTTGAACCCACGTCAGATCTTCCTCTATCAGTCAAACGAGTGGACTAGTATCAGTGCGCTCCTGCATTATTACGGAAGTTTTCGTCCGTTCATGACAAAACGGGCCGAGAAGGCCCAATGATTTCTAGGCCATTATTGTGATGTTGCGTGTTACCCTGGCTAAGTTTTATAAAGCTCGTACCTCAGCGTTCTCTACCCGCTCAAAAGTCGAGGCTGAACTCGGAGGTCTTCAGAAACAAGTAATAATCACTCCCCTACGAGGTTCACGCGTAGTGCGCCTATTTTACCTGTGCAAAAATCAGATGGTTCAGTTCGTTTGTGTAAAGATTATAAGTTGACAGTGAATCACGCCGCCGTGGTGGAACATCGTCCAATTCCGAAAATAAAGGACTTATATGCTACACTGCGCTGCAGGGATAAGTTTTTTGATTTCGATTCGAGTCACGTGTATTCACAAATCGAACTTGACCCAGAGTCAAAGAAATTTACAACAATCAATACGCACATGGGATTGTTTCAGTATAATCGCTTGCCGTTCGGCATCCACTCTGCTCCAGCTATTTTCCAACGCATTATTGACAACTTAATGAAAAATATACCTGTTGCGTGTGTTTACCTGCGTGATATTCTTATTTTCAGACGTTCCGGTCAGGAACATTTGAAAACACTCACTTTGACTTTGAAGCGTTTACAGGAAGTGGTTTGAAGTTAGAAAGGGAAATATGCGTTTATAGCGGATGGCGTTCAACACCTCAGTTTTCGAGTGAACAACTTTGAAGTACATCCAATAGGGGAAAAATGAAATCTATTCTAGTGTCTAAACTTCCCTGAAACGTAGGTGAATTAGGATCCTTCAGTGGAATGTTTATTCAATGTAGTTCTCGTTCCAAAATTATAAACCGTCTGGGCAGCTTATTCCGGAGGGAAATCCGATGGCACTGGAAATCTCGAAAACAACCGATATCTGACACCATAAAGGAGAAGATGAACAAATCTAGCTCACTGGTTGGTTGCGACCCAAATAAACTCAAAGGTATTCGTTGTAACCCCCTGTCATGGCATGTTGGTGCTGTATTAAGTCACAAAGAAGAGGATTGATTTGAAAACTCAGTTGCGTTCGCTTTTCGGCTCAGCCATAACTGAAAAAGTGTACCCAGTTAGACGAGGACGCCTTGGCCGTAATCTTTGCTGTAAGTTTCGGCGGTATATTGGAGAAACGATAACTGAAATATACGCAGACCGTTAGCATCTGGTTACTGTCCTCAAAGAAACAAAAGGAATCAATCGGGTGGCGTCACCGCGAACGCAGCGTGATTCACTCCTTCTGTCTGCCTATAATTGCGAAATTTCGTACACTCCGGGTACGGCAAATTACGTTGCGGATGCTGTCAGTCGATTGTCCCTAGGTGACATCCCGAAGAAGTCGTGGAAGCCCGGTAAGCTAGATTACTTGATGCAGTACCTGGATAGGAGACCAGCTGAGGAACAAAACAGGATTTCCTTCTGCACAAAGTTGAACGATTTTTTTTTCAGGGCTGGCTAACGAGTAGCGATGACCAACTAGCGTCCCGTAGCGGTCGCTGTGTGGAACTTAGCCTGGAAAAGGGTTGCCTGCTCTAGAGTTCAGGGATCCTTCCGCCACGGTTTCGAAGAAATATTCCTACTGAGTTACATGATGGCCATCCTGGTGTTAATCCTGTGAAAGCACTGGCTGGAAATTGTGCGTAATGGCGAAGCCCCCATAAGGACGAAGAACAATTGGTTTGTAGTTGTGAGGCATGTTAAACCATTCGAAGTAATGCTCCGTCGGTTCCACTGAGTCTGTGGAGCTGGCCCGATAGACCTTGGGGACGTGTTCACATAGACTATTTTGGTCCAACAGAGCAAAAATGTGTTTATTACTTATCGATGCTTATTCGAAGTGGATTGAAGTTTATCCAGTAACGAATTGCTACGTCAGAAATCACCAAATCTGGCATCACTCAAACGATCGTATTTGACGATGGTACCAACTTTACTGGCATGCAATTTCGGGAGTTTGTAGCAAGCGATGGCACTCGACACGTGAGGACCGCTCTATGTCATCCAGGGTCCAACGGGCCAGCCGAAGGTGCCATGGAATCAGTTAAAAATGGACTAAAGAAACAGTTTCCAGCACCGATGAAAACAAAGCTGGAAAAATTCCTTTTCGCATACCGTACGACCCCAACTGAAACTACCGGGAAGAGTCCAGCCGAGCTGACTGTTAAGCCAGGAAGTTACGGACCCATTTGAACTTACTTTTCCAAAATGTTTGTCTCAGAATTGAAGACACAGAGGAAAAAGCGAAAATATTGTATTACCGGAGATCATGTGATTGTGATTTAAATAAAAATGATCCAACTTATATAAAACTACCTCATGGAGAAAAATAAAATTCCTGGGAAATTAAAGCTTAAAACGGCCAGACAACTGAAATTGCCCTTCCAGATGTCCACACTACCACAAGATGCAAACCCCATATGCGTTCCCGTTCCCTGTCCACCACACCCGAGGATTCAACCTAGAAATTTGACACAAACGACACATTTTCCAGGGTGGAGAACCCTGCACCAGAACACCCCCATGAAGAAAGTTATCGCCGATCGCACAGGACGCGCAAATCAGTGAAACGTTTCCAAGCTGGTGTAAACGAGCCGAATTAGGGGGGAAAGGAATAAGGAATCCACAGCTGCAGTTGTCCGCACGCCACCAGCCTACATGCGCTTACGTGTTTGTCCCTCTCCTTCTCTGCCTAGCTCCAAGAGATCCAGTCGTGTTACCTATACAATCGATTGCACGAATATTGGACTTGTGTGTCTGGCCGTTAATATGATATTATTCTGGTGTTCGATAGAGTTACATGCAATTGTCGTCATGTGTCCTCGTTCTGCGCTGGATCACCACGTGTCAGATCTTGTGGTGCACCGCGTGTTTTACACCGTGGCACATACCTAGGTGTTGCTTATTGAGATCGGTTTAACTCATCATTTTCTGTCCAGGAAATGTGTGACCATTTCACTGATACCAGTCAAGAAGCCATGGCATTGTTCAACATCATTCTACTCCACAACCCGCTGGAAATCGCAATGGTAACTGCAGTCTCGAACGTTAAAACCATTCGAGCTGAACATTCAGCGTGGAATCGGTTTTGAACATCATGGTATCTAGATGGTCGTTATCTTCACGAGCGATCACACAACCAGTACACCAAATTAACCGGAGAAGATTGACTGGATTACCAACGATGCTGTCGAACAGGTTGCGAAGTGTAAATCTCTCTGGTACAGATTCCTTGCATGGAAGAACAGAACTTCAAAAAACTGTGGTCTTCAACTTCCGTTCATAATACATTGAACCCAGCGGACAAGCTAAGGTTGACGTTTTGAGTGTAATCGACACGAAATGGAAGATGAATGTTGCATTATCTGAAACTATGTGTTCCCTTCCAGTGCGTTCTGTACCACTTGCTGCAACACACATATTATATTTTAGTGCGTACGTGCACTAAATTAACGCCTTCCCAGGTATACTCAATAATACCAGACGCGAAATAAAAACAAATAATTGCGGGAGACCCAAAGTATATTATACGATAATTACAATAGGTCTTATCATAATAATGGTATATTTCTCAACGCATCTGTGAGAAACACGCTCAGATGAGCGTGATCAATGTACACATTGTAACGCTACATGCATAAATGCACACCATACACATAATTAATAATTGTACAATACACCAGTTTCGTGAATAATATAACGAAACAGACATAGTAAGAGAGAAAAATCCAAGTTTATGAAAAAGCATCTGGGACACACGCGTCTAAAATGATAGTTTCCAAATTCTTCCAATGTTCATGAAAATGCTGAGTAGTTACATCAATTTTTGCTTCACAAGGTTACCACTGACCTTGTAACGCAGCGTGCTGCCGTGTTGTTGGCGGCATTTTTGTTTTCGATTGTGTAAGTCGTGTGCATGTCTTACTGGGCCTTTGGCTCACGCTTGTTTCTGTTGTCTCCTTTTACAGGACTATCGTTGGAACCCTTACTTCAGAAGAACGTTGTCCCCCGGTGTCTCCACGTTGCTCAAAGTTGGTTTACGAGTGTAGCGGGTACACGAAGCCAGAACGTCTGGCTTGCCTGTTACACCTAATGGTCAAGGTCATGCCAGAAATCGGTTATCTGAGGATGGAGAAAATGACCGGTGAAGATTTTCGCCATTATTTGATGTAGATGGTTCCGGAAAAATATGCAGAAAACTTTGTTGCGATGAGGGAAGATAGGGAAGCCTATACTTTTGCGGAGAAATGGGCGGTCCTCTGAACTGGACTTCGTTATGTCCTCAAAATCGACGGAATTTCACAGACCTCGCGAATTGTCCAACCAATACGGGATTCGAGTGTCCGGACGTAGTGGAATGTTTTCTCGCGTCAGATGCAGTTGTGGAATCAGGAATGAAAAGCGAAATTACGTGATAAACGGAAAACGTAAAATGGTCATGTGAAGTATGACGAATAATGGAATATGTGATTTTCTGGCCAAACCTTTATATAAAATTTATAATTCCGTGTTAGCTAATAAAATATATGGCACTAGCGAACAATTGTTATCGTATAACGCGGAAAGAGATTGATTAACAGCCTTTCTAGTATATGATTACAGCCGAATTCTGATGTCGATTTGGTATACACGTCCGATATATAGAATGGAAAGAATGTTTAAAAAGATAGAAAGATTGCCAGGTGATCCATGAGGATAGGAAGTATGGGTGGTAACGCGAGATTTGAATGTAACCATATGAGGCGAACAGGCTAAGTGTACTTTTTTCCAAACAGTTTTAGCGTGCACAGCTTTTGCATAATGATCAATAACCATACACAGTTGGTTATGATTAAGTATGAAGTAATAAGCTTCGGTATCTAGATAATTACATCCGATGGTGAAATTGATAACTTTGATCTGCTCGAAGTGTACGAGACGTTGTATCACGCGACGCAGGGTTTCCACTCAGATGTTATTAGGTCCGTTTTCAAAAATATCGTCTTCATGCAGGCAGAGTTTGAAAATGGACATGACGTTCGGTAATGTCAGGAAGGTTTCTAAGCTTCGTTTGAATTGGTGTATATTCTTACTGGCTCTAACTGCATGTGGAAGTTTATTCCAAATGTAGGAATATTTCACTAGGAAAAATTTGAACGCAGCTTTTTACGGGATTTAAAAGCTGTCAATGTATATTTTTTGTTCCTGAGGTTGTACATTGAGCTATGTTGTAAGCGAATCTCGAAGTTGTCGGTAAATGTATTGCCATGAACTAGATTATACAGAAGTGCAAGGTTCAGCTTGAGTCGCCGTAGCCAAAGTGGATCGAGTGCAAGCGTTTGGCAGCGTTCTCTGTAGTTCAGAGAAGACGGATAACCTAGTAAACCTTTCGTGAATGCACGTTGGAGACTTTCCAGAGCTAGCCTATCAGACTTGCGCAGGTGACAATATATGAACGTGCAGTACTCAAGTTGAGGTCGTACGCATAGTTTATAAAGGTGTAGTCGAGCTTCAGGAAGGGTGAATGAGTGCTTAATGTAACCAATCGTTCGTCTAGTTTTACCTACTAGGAAAGATACCTGTTCTGAGAAATTGAATGAGTTTGAGTAACGTATACCCAGGTCACGGACTGAGTTGGAAGTTGGAATGCTATGGCCATCCAGCTTTATAAAGTCCTCTGGTATATGGCAACCATGTGCAACGATGGTGGATTTATTGGCTGAAATTTCATCAGCCAAGTTTGACACCAAGACTCTAATGACATGAAGTCCTTCCGTATATTTTCCTAAACAAGAGTGAGATCGCCAGGAGGAACAGTGTAGACAAGTTTGATGTCATCAGCGAATAGGAATAGTTTGCCATGCTTGATAACTTGACATATGTCGTCTATATACATAAGAAAGAGTAACGGTCCCAGGACGCTTCCTTGGATCACTCCACTAGTGACTGGTCTGGGTGTTGAGCTGTTATCTCCGATTTTCACTGTTTGTGTGCGGTCTACAAGGTATGAAGCAAACCAGCTAAGCAATGGATCACGTATACCAAAAGATGCCATTTTGATCAGAAGACGCCTATGAGGCACACGATCAAAAGCCTTTTGCATATCCAAAAGTATAAATAATTGCATTCCCTGAATCAGCAGATTTTGTAACATGGTTAAGAAATTCCATGCTGAGAGTGGTTTATAAGGTTTTGTGATAATAAGAATTCAACCATGCGACATTTTATCATCCTTTCCAACACCCGAGAACAAATTGAAGTATGGTTAATGGGACGATAATTGTTGATATCTTGTCGCGAGCCACTTTTATAGCGGGGGATTATTATAGAATTTTTCCATTGGGAAGGGAAGGAGCCTAATGTTAAAGAAAGTATATAAATATTAAGCAAAAGTAGAGGAATGTCTTCCCCTCCGTGTTTGAGAGCAACAGGGTGAATACCATCAGGATCAGGAATATAAGAAGGTTTGATAATGGCTAACTGAGAGCGTATTTTCACTGCATCAACAGGAACATGACTTAGGAACATACTTGTGTTAACAGGGAGAGGTGGGGCAATATATTTCCTTCAATGTTGAAGGAAGCAGCAAAATAGGAATTAAAGGTCTCACAGATTGTAACAGGATCATCTATGGAAGTTTTGTTCTCTAGTGTTACTACTGAGATAATAGGGTCTCTCTCATAGTTCCTGCGTCTCAACAACTGCATCAACTCCGAGCTCTTCTTTTTGCCGTTAAGCGCATGTTTTTCCTCATTTAGGTGGAGCATTTTGGTTCTATATTCTATCGTGTTAAACATTTTGTGCATCTGCATAATAAGGGAGAAATCTTGTGTTTTCGGTGCCGTGATTTGAGACTTTTGAGCTTATCTTGCTCCTTTGGATTGAGAATCCCGCCTCTACCCCACACATTACGGCGTTTTGATCTTAACGGGGCCAAAATGTTCATGCAAAACCTGAAATGTACATTTCAGTTGCAGCACTAGGGTCAGAGGTCAGAAAGAATGTATTCCACCTCAAGGATCTCAACAGAGTGGTGAACATGTTCCAGTCGATGAATTTAATTTGGCGATAATATATGATTTTGACATGTTTTACACAGCTTCAGGTCAAGCTCAAGATAAAAAATTGATACTGTGATCACTTCCCGGAAACTGTTCTCTAGGACGGACACAGTAGCAGAGGAGATGCCTGTTGTAAAAATGAGATCTAAAGTGTGGTTCAGTCTGGTAGGTGCCAAAACGTGTTGGCGCCATCCGTTTATTTGGACGCATGCAAGAAACTCTGCTTGATTTGTAGGGGAAGTGAAAGATGTCCAAGAGATATTTGGCATGTTGAAATCTCCACCAATTATTTTGTACTGTGAAGGCAAAGTCGATACATAATTCAGTCCATTAATAAGGTTAGTCATGTCGCCATGAGTGGCGTTAGGTGGTTTGTAGACGCATCCTAAAAGTATCTCACAGGATCCAGCTGACACTGATTACCACATGAGTCACTTAATCACATCAAGACATGGCTCAAGTATGGTTGCAGAATATTGCTCCTTAGGTAAATTAAGCATCCTCCGCCACGTCCTGCACCGCGATTTTTGCGGAACATATGATAACCTATAACATGTAGTTGTGTATCTGAGGTCTCAGGGGTACACCAAGCTTCAGTGACTAGAATAATGTAAGGATTATATAAGACGGCGGAGATCCAAAAATATGCATCTCATTGACTAGTGAGCGTGCATTCAACAGCAATAAACTTGGAGCATCTTTCGTTACTCGACATCGTATTTAGATCTTTAAAGAAGTCTGAAACAGAGGGGTCTTTTTGACTCAAAGACTCTGGTAACGTTACTTGGTCTGATGGGGCTATAATGAGCCCATCAATGACTGACTGGGTGTCGCCTTGCGTCTGAGTCCAGGACAGAAAGTGTTGGAAAAGTGTCAGTAAGGTCTGGTGGGGTAGTGGAGTTATGGGGGAGAACTGGGCAGGGGAGGTTTGAACGGTATGTGACCCGCTAAAAAAGGGTAAGGTTGAAATGAGTTGGTCATGCCCACATGCACGTTGTCAGCAAAGAGATCGCGGGTTGCATTTAGGTGAGCATTCATAGTGTACGGGCTATTCGCATTAAAAGGGGTGTTGAGCGTAGGGTAAGCAACTCTGGTGGTAATAATGGGGTTGTGGTTGAGCCTTTCGTTAAAGGATGCGTCGCGTAAGAGATTGCTATTGGTAGGCAGAGGCCTAGAATTAGGGGTAGGTAATAGATACATCCTTTTATTCACTGAGTGCGGATTTGGGTTTACGTGCTTATTTTTTCCTTTATGATGCCAAGGAGGCAAACACGTGCGACTCGCAGGATGGCGAGTTGAGGGGAGGATGTTAACACCGGTGTCCCACTGATGACCGTTCCGTGGGTTCCTTTGGGACGTGTTTAATGTTGGGATACCGGCGTGCATTTGACTGGTAGAAGGCATAGTCATTGTCTGATGGCAGCTGCCGGCGCAGACAGGTGAATCTAGAGCGCTGCACTTGGTTTACTAGAGCACGGTTATTACATGCTCCCTAGTGTCTAGCGATCCTCGACAGAAAACCGTCTTACGATAGCAGGTATTGAACTGTCAAGGTCCACTGT
The DNA here is from genome assembly GCA_014220965.1 of Paragonimus kellicotti. Lineage (NCBI taxonomy): Eukaryota > Metazoa > Platyhelminthes > Trematoda > Plagiorchiida > Troglotrematidae > Paragonimus > Paragonimus kellicotti. The sequence continues at coordinate 25,690 of LOND01004709.1, forward strand.
TAGATTAATCAAGTCGGCGAATATGTTGTTTTCTGTTGTGGCGTTGGTGTTTTCAGGAGGATCGTTGGCACCCTCCGGCGTGCTGCAGTAAGACGAAGCTACTCGATTAGCTGGACCCGATTCATCATCCTTGAACACTATCGTACCTTGTCTGATCACGTCCTGGGCCACAAGCTTGGAGACAACAGTGTTGCTCAATGAGCGCTTCTGGCATTCCCTCTCAAGTGGTGTACTATCCTGCATAATTCTTATTAGTTTGGGGGAAGTTTTGAAACTTGATAAGGTCCTGGCATTGGATGAACTGTCTCGCAGCTCTTTCGCTCTGGAATATGAACGAAAGCGGGTAGCAGATCTTATAAGTTTTCCTACGAAGACGTATGCAGGTGTATGACGTTGGGTCTATATTGATATTTCTCCAGAGTAGCTTTTTAATGCCATCAAACTGAAGCTTATCTGGCACATTGAGAAGCGATAACACGTTCGCAACGCACATCCTTTCGGATCCTGTTCGCTGACTTCTAGGCGGAACATGCTGTACTCTGTAAATTATCGCACTTGGGACTTTCCGAGGAACTTAAGAGATGTAAGATAAGGAGACAAGATTCTCCTTTGGAGAACCAAATAAAACACAGCTTGCTTTTGATTGTGCAAGCTCAGTTTCCAGCCTAGATATCTCGCCAAATAGATTCACCAACACATTGCATAGGGGGACAAAACAGTTCGTAGTTCGAGCGGTTTTGGCGGGACCCACCAGCTTATCTACATCCGCATTAATGGCAGCGACTCTGGAGAGCCAGCGTAAGTTTTAGCAACGGAGCATTTGTGTTTGGGACGATCGATATCGATTTTAGAGCTAGAACGAGTGGTTTTGACACCAGTCGATCTTGTTTGACGACCGCTTTTGGTCATCCATTACTCGTGATAGAAAATATTTTTGACAGACGTGGCCGAGAATAAAATGTAGGCAATATACACGAGATTAAAAGTGCCAAAAATAGCAATTATATGAGAAATTTCAGATTATATATCCACGCAATAATTACTTGCCCTTTTCGAATCGCGCACTGCCAGATGGGCAGGTGATCAGTCCTAGACGATACCGATATGCAAAGCTCGCTAACGGGTTGAGGATTCGACCGTCGAGCGCGCGATCAAGCCGGAAAGTGAGTGAGGCGCCATTGGCGCGCATAGACCGACAAGCATGCAAACAAACAAACGCGATCGCATGCAACAAGCAGACGGCAGACAAAGATCCTTAAGATCCTATGTACAATGTGAACTATGATTTTGGGAAGAATTTTACACATCGTACAGCAGGCAGACCGGGGTATCTCCAAGTCACTACACAGCCCCCTCCAGAAGGGTACTGCGAACGCACCCCTCCGATCTACGTGAAGGACTAACTGTGGCCAGCCTCCCTTGGCCCCATCTAGTTCATGCTGCACCAGTTTGCGGCTGGCACCGCAATTCCCAGACGCCGCAGGAGGAGAGATACTTATGCCAACAGTTCCTAGCGAATTCCTATTCAGGTATACTCTCCTACAGTGTCGAACCGAATGGAAGAAGGAAGGGGTTTGCACGTCGAGGCCCTGGGGGTGAACACAGACATTGCGTGACGGTGTTCGAGTTGGAAAATTGCGATCGACCCAGGACGTGAACACGTAGATGAGAACGAAAAATAAAAGAGGTGAGTTTGGGCGCATACATAAATGGTACTCACCTGACGAACACAGATACGTGCAGCAAAATGCCTTTTTTGGTATTTTCAAAACGGTTTGCAACCTTTTTTGGGCTTTTAAGATCTTTTGCAAATTTTTAGGGTTTCTTTACAGAACTGAAATAAAACAAGACTTGAGGCATTCTAAGCCTCTGCCAGACGTTTAGGCCAGTGCATACTGCTACCCGAAAGTGTTACGGTGGGTGCTGACGTCGTGACGAAGCTTTGTCCGCTGATGACTATATGCTCGGACGAGGCTATTCAGAGGAAGTTGCAGGTTTGGCCAGATGGATGCGGAGCGCATCAAAGGCTTCCTCAGTACTTTCAAAGTAGGCAGGCTTCAAGCGGTCGATGCTGACCGTGTCCCGAATACCCTGACGCTCGAGTACGTAGTAGCGGTCCTTCCGTTGAAGTACCTTGAAGGGACCTTCATAAGGTCGCTCGAGCGGGCGTCGTGAACCAATCACGCGGAAAAACACGTGTGTGCAATCATGGAGGTCTTTGGGAACAAATACCTTGCGGCTTTGTTCTCTTGTGTCCGTGACACGGAGGCGGCGCATATGCGAAGCAAGTTGCTTGGCGTAGGAAGCATCGTATCGAAGTGCGTCTGTGGCAGACGAGAAGTAATCACCAGGAAGACGCAGCGGTTGACCGTAGAGGAGTTCGGCACTGGAAACGTGGAGGTCGGCCTTGAGGGCCGCGCGGATGCCAAGCAAAACCATTGGCAGGGCTTCTGTCCAACGGATTGCATCGACGGCGGCGAGGGCTGCTTTTAGTTGTCGATGAAAGCGTTCGACCATGCCGTTCGCAGCCGGGTGGTATGCCGTAGTCCGTGTGCGATGACATCCCAGCGCGTTCAACGTTTCCGCAAAAGAACCGCTTTCGAATTGAGGGCCGCGGTCAGTTATGGGGCCAGTGGTGACGGTGTGGTGCTGCGTTGCACCAGTTACTGGCGGCAGCGAGGTCGGCTGTCTGAAGACGGTGGGGAATTGCTCGACAAGAGAGGCATAAGTGTTCGTGATGACCGGGTGGTACACGGGACTGATTGGAACCGCGTTGGTCAAAGTCCCGATTACAGACAAATTCGTCTTACGGTCGACTAGCCGACGGTGTCGTGCGTCGACTAGTAGGTCGAAGTGCTCGAGAAAATCGATGCCAATGATTGGCATTTGGACGTCTGCGACAGTGAAAAGCCATCGGAAAGTGCGGCGAAGGCCTAAGTTCAATGTACGTGAACGCTGGCCATAGACGGTAATAGGCGTACCGTTCGCTGCACGTAGGGTTGACTGAGCCTGTGTGAATCGTTCGCGAGGATCCGGGGGGACGCTGATCTCTGCACCAGTGTCGATGAGGTAGCGAACTCCCGATTCGCGGTCTCGAATAAAGAACAGGCGACTTCGGGAGCCAGCAACGTCGGTCGCCGCGACGTGCTGGCCGGCTAGTTTCCCTGATCCTTTTTAGAGAAGGAACAAGGACTGCGGCAGAAGCGAGCACGATCACCAAACTGCTGGTGGTACCAGCAGTGGTCGGGGTTGACACTCCCTGTGGGCACTCGTCGCCTCCTAGAACTCGACCGGGAGGCTCTTTTGTTAGACTTACGTGGGGTCGAATGCGGGCGCGAGCTTCGAGTGCTGAGTGCCTGAATCTGACGTGTGAGTTCGTTCACACGGTTGGTCAGGAGTGCTAATGATTCCGGCGCTGGCGCGGATAATTGGGAGACCTGTTTCCCGTATGTCTCCCAGATGCGGTCGGCAGTGTCGGCCCACTGCGACAGAGCCGCGTGGGGGTTGGCGCTAGGATATTTCGCATATCCCTAGGCAATCGGTGGATCCGCAATTTCCTTCAAGAAAGACTCTTCGAGCTGAGTTGGGTCGGCGGGACGTTGTATGTGGCGTGAAAGATGTGAGGGCTTCTAGTTGCCTAGCGCGTAGAGCTCAATAGCTGGGCGATGCGTTGACGATCAGAAAGGCCAATGCGCTTGATGATGGCCTCTTTTAGCTGCTCGTATGGTTTAACTGAGTCCGGCATCTCCAAAATGTCGTCCACCTCGTCTATGACGTGAGGCGGGAGAGCAGCGACCACGTGATGGAACAAAGTTCCGTGGTTATGTTTTCTCAACACAAAATTAGCTTCACTGTGCGAACCAGCTGCGAGGGTTATTCTCCCTAAAGGCGCGATCGGAACGGAAAGTGCACTGACGGAAACGTCTGGCGAACTAAAAATCTGTTCCTGCATAATTTCGACAGTAACAGAGATTAGAATTGAATAAATAAATGAAAAAGTAGCGATAACTTACGTCGGAAAAACAAAATATACCTGCGGAAAATTACAAAGATGCGGGCTCACCAGTTTTAGTGCGTACGTGCACTAAATTAACGCCTTCCCAGGTATACTCAATAATACCAGACGCGAAATAAAAACAAATAATTGCGGGAGACCCAAAGTATATTATACGAATATTACAATAGGTCTCGATCAGTGCTAGACGACACCGATACGCGAAGATAGCTAGGGAGGTTGAGGATCCGACCGTCGAGCGCGCGATCAAGCCGGAAAGTGAGTGAGGCGCCATTGGCGCGCATAGACCGACAAGCATGCAAACAAACAAACGCGGTCGCATGCAACAAGCAGACGGCAGACAAAGATCCTTAAGATCCTATGTACAATGTGAACTATGATTTTGGGAAGAATTTTACACATCGTACAGCAGGCAGACCGGGGTTATCTCCAGGTCACTCGTGAGCATTTTGGTTCTATATTCTATCGTGTTAAACATCTTGTGCATCTGCATAATAAGGGAGAAATCTTGTGTTTTCGGTGCCGTGATTTGAGACTTTTGAGCTTATCTTGCTCCTTTGGATTGAGAATCCCGCCTCTACCCACACATTACGGCGTTTTGATCTTAACGGGGTCAAAATGTTCAGCAAAACCTGAAATGTTCATTAAAACTTCAGTTGCAGCACTAGGGTCAGAGGCCAGAAAGAATGTGTTCCACTTCAAGGATCTCAACAGAGTGGTGAACATGTTCCAGTCGATGAATTTAGTTCGACGGTAATATATGATCTTGGACATTTTTACAGCTTTCAGGTCAAGTATGAAATTGATCACATTGTGATCACTTCCTGGAAACTGTTCTAGGACGGACACAGTAGCAGAGGAGATGCCTGTTGTGAAAATGAGATCAAAGTGTGGTTCACTCTGGTAGGTGTCAAAATGTGTTGGCGCCATCCGTTTATTTGGACGCATGCAAGAAACTCTGCTTGATTTGTAGGGGAAGTGAAAGATGTCCAAGAGATATTTGGCATGTTGAAATCTCCACCAATTATTTTGTACTGTGAAGGCAAAGTCGATACATAATTCAGTCCATTGAATAGTGTCAGTCATGTCGGCATGAGTGGCGTTAGGTGTTCTTTAGACGCATCCTAAAAGTATCTCACAGGATCCAGCTGAAACTGATTACCACGATGAGTCACTAATCACATCAAGACATGGCATCAAGTATGGTTGCAGAATATTGCTCCCTTAGGTAAATTAAGCATCCTCCGCCACGTCCTTCACCGCGATTTTTGCGGAACATATGATAACCTATAACATGCAGTTGTGTATCTGAGGTCTCAGGGGTACACCAAGCTTCAGTGACTAGAATAATGTAAGGATTATATAAGACGGCGGAGATCCAAAAATATGCATCTCATTGACTAGTGAGCGTGCATTCAACAGCAATAAACTTAGAGCAGTTTCTTATTCGACATCGTATTTAGATCTTTAAAGAAGTCTGAAACAGAAGGGGTCTTTGTGACTCAAAGACTCTGGTAACGTTACTTGGTCTGATGGGGCTATAATGAGCCCATCAATGACTGACTGGGTGTCGCCTGCGTCTGAGTTCAGGACAGAAAGTGTTGGAAAAGTGTCATTAAGGTCTGGTGGTGTAGCGGAGTTATGGGGGGAGAATTGGGCAGGGGAGGTTTGAACGGCATGTGACCCGTTAATAAAGGGTAAGGTTGAAATGAATTGGTCGTGCCCACATGCACATTGTCAGTAAACAGATCGCTGGTTGCATTTAGGTGAACGTTCATAGTGTACGGGTTATTCGCATTAAAAGGGGTGTTGAGCGTAGGGTAAGCGACTCTGGTGATAATGATGGGGTCGTGGTTGAGCCTTTCGTTGGAGGATGTGTCGCGTAAGAGATTGTAATCGGTAGGCAGAGGCCTAG
>LOND01004711.1:18821-38487 GCA_014220965.1 Paragonimus kellicotti
CCAAGGTAAATGCCAGTATGCTGTAAGCGTATCTGACGAATGTGTAAGAATTAAATTATTTATAACCAAGGATAAGATAAACGGTATAACATCAGACTACAGAAAAAATATTTTGAGCAGCCGCTCGTATTTGAAAGGTTGGCACATTGCACCAGTTCTTAATAATGAACGAGTGAAAACAGATTGAAAACTGGGGTTTCTTCACTTTACAGCGATCGCTGCGCATTGGCTTCTTTGAAATACGTTATATGAGAGCCACAACTGACGACCTGGAGTTTGTTTATGTAAACAGAGGATAAAAAGTAGAATCCACACGAAATACGACCGACGTTTTATAGCGAATCGTACAGACAGTGTTCAGACACCTATTACAAGTTCTCACAAACAAGAATGCTCTGAATATTGTGTCGAAAGTTAGTTTGCTTTAAGTGCTCTCGAGTAACTATCTTCACATTGTGCGTAGTTATTGCGTGATGCTGAAAATTCGGCTGACTGTTGTAAACACGGTGTGAATAAAAAGTCGATTATATACCTTGAGATGCCGAAACCGCTTATTGCGGCTTTAATCTTGATTGCATTTGTCACGGTCATTGATTGTTTGGGATTTGTGCGATTGATTCTTTTTCTGTTACACGTATTTCACGAATGCTTCCTCATCTTCAATGTCTTCGAAGTGGACACAATGAGAAAATCAATGATCGTTTCTTGATGGCTATCAGCAGCTTGCGTTGATTTGGTAGTAAATACAGGTCAGTTTGTCAAAATGATCTGTAGGCCTTTGTGAGCAGCATCCCAGACTATGTTGGCCCTAATCAGCCATGTTTGGGTGGATACATTGCCAAGAGGCGCATGTTCAGACGAAGGAGATAGCCCACATCATATACCTCACGTTTCTTAGAACCAGTCACGGCCAGCAACACTGATTGGCCCACGAAGGTCTTAAAACACCGGAAACCATTTTTCAGCAAATCCTACTATCTTGACGTATGAAAGTCTGTCAATTATCTATCGCCAGACTCCACAAACTCTACATTCTTTGGTGAAAACAGTAATAGCATTCCATACTTCGAAGGAGCAGTGAATCAGGCAAATACAAATTCTTCACTAGCCGCCTTCACAACAGAAGCTAAAATAGAAGCTGTTTCCTTATCTCGACTTTCCTGAACGTGAGTAATCATTACTTTTAGAAGCACTCCAACCAACCTTCAGCGTCAGTTGGAAGGAGGTTCAAGTCCACATTACAGAAATCTCAATTTTACAGGATCAGCATTCTGACACCGTTTGGGGTTATTTAATCAATCTTACGACGCCGAATTCTAGTCTAGCATGAGACATCTGCAACGGCGAATTCGTATTATTTCACAGCATGGAAACACTGGTTGCTTGTGTAGTGAAACACATTCAAACAGGACGTCAGTAGCCAGTTTGCTTTTTATCTGTATGGCTGTTGACTTGTTATGACGTGTTTAATCAAGTAGCCTGTGTGTTATATAGGTGTGATTGTTGCGCAATCGTTTTTTCTTGCTTTTAGAAGGGCACTGTAAAACAGTGTTCCAATAGGAGAATAGGATAGTCTTTTACACGAGATTGGAAAGATCTCGCAAGTGATCAATCGTACTGCATTCATAGATTTTCTAGCAACCTGTTTTAAAACGAACATTAGACTCAGTCCTCTAATAGGGCTGCCAGTGTGTCTATCTACTAGAACTCCGGCCACGCTTTCATGGTCAGCACGGATGTGAATATCTTCCAGTGCATACATTAAGTGGGGAACCATATAGAAACGGTGCGTCAGCGTATCAATCTACGCTGTGCAATCACTACCTACACTCACACCGCCTACAAAGGAGCTGAAACGTCTCTGTAAACCATACGACCGGCTTCTTGATTTCAGAAACGACGTTGTAGCTACGCCTTTCACAGACTGTATCAATGCTTCAACTGTTTAGAGAGGCACATGCGAAATTGGTGAAAATTGTCGTCGGTGGAGTGTGTGCGGACTCAAACTTGGACATTCTGAATTGTTGTCATTTTGTTAGTAATTCTTTGCGTCTTAACCACCAATTGGAATTCAATACTTTCTACAAAATAAATCCAGGTAGACTAAAGTCGATACATGGAATATTCTTCGTTAGGTGCTGAAATTACCTGTGCCTTCTGGATGTTTTGCGTATCAGTGTTCTGGGGAACCATCTAACTTATTAATGATCCGTAGTTGCCTGTGTTTTTAACTTGATTATCAAGTTATTTATTCTGCTCGACACTACTTGAATTTTGCGCATATATTACTTTATAATTTGATTAAGTAAACTGTGTTCCTAAACGGAGATTTTTTTGGTTCACGTTCCACAAACTTTCTTTTCCTAGTAAGCTCGTTGTTTACTTGCTCATTTTGTAGTGTAGTTATTGCTGCTATATCTGTAGTGTATAATTTGTGTAACTGTGGACAATGCGTCAAATTGTTTATTAAGCTGGCTATTAGAAATTCCCTAAAACCTGAGTACAATGTGTTGGTGCAACTGAGCACTTCTCGTTACACTCGCTGTCATAACAAGTACACACGCTGTTGCAAGAACTAGCTTCTGCAATCAACTTCCAGGTAGCTCGTAAATTCTATCAACAACACTAGTCGCCTGTTAAATTAAGTCATGGAAAGTCCGAGAAAGTTTTTTCAAGGAGCGCTTCAAAGCAGTACCCATGAGCTACTTTATGATTAACTTAGCTAAATAATGGTTTTAGACGATCAAATTTTTAAAGCCTACGCATGTTATTCCTTCACATTCATAGTTAAACAACATCATCTGAGTTTGAGTTCCACTGCTCTTCACACATTGTGAAAATTATTTACTGAATCAATATGAATGTTCACATAAATAGTTCTGCATCACTCTCTGTATTATGTTCGAGAGTTTATCAGTGCACTCGTTCCATTAAGGTGCATAGAACAGTCGCAGGCAGTTGAACATTATATTAGTTTCCTCTGCTTGTTACTCAAATGTAACCTACAACTCTGGCTACAGTCGTGACCCGAGCTGGTGCACCATATCTGATAGCTTCGGATAAGTCGATCACGAGTTCCAGACAAGAACGTGGATAATATACAAATGTACAGCTGCCATTTTTCTGTAACAAACACATTTAAAGGAGGAAAGCAAGGTAATGAACAGGGCTTGTTTATTTGGTGGATCGCCGCGCCAATTTCAAATCAATAAATGTCAACTAGCAGGTAAGAATATCGGTCACCGGAGATTGCGGACTGTTTGAGTTATACCATTTAAACCACCAGCGTCCCAGAATGTTAGGTCAATTTATTGTGAACCGAAGGAAGCCGTGTTTGTACGAAATTCTGATCGCAGATATCCGGGTAGTGCAACGGCATCCCAAAATTTTGGCTCGTTTACATGTTACCCGGTGAATTATCGGAAGGACATCTGTCTTATCGACAGAATGCCTAAAATTGGTCAGATGACCAACAGTCGCAATTAAAACAGTTTTAACAATGCCCTGTTCAACCACAGAGGATGACATTCAATCAACTTGTCAGACACTCGGCTTGTAGTACTACCGGTGACTAAATGGAACGAACTAGACAAACGGGAACATCAATTACCGGGCATGAGCAACGATAGGCGAAGTGATTAGAATGCACTATGTTCCTATTAGCCAGTTTTTCGAATACTGTCAAGGCCAAAGACAGGCGCATTATTCTAACGTGCACGGATTGAATTAGAAGTGGTAATTATTACATGGCTGCTTTGTTCACCTTTCAGATCGCTACGTCAACGTCGTGCACGAAGACCCCGAATCAACGGACAGTCAAACAAGCAAGGAGGACAATTGCACCTAAATGTAACTCTGTCATACCCTTGTACCTTATCCTTTTTGGTTACTCTAGTACCGCTGCGTGTTGCGTAATACATCTTTGGATACAATATCTACCTGCTCTTCTGATTGTATGTTACACTACAAGGCGATATATGATAGTTCTACTTTTGGAAGTTGTTGCGATGCGTACCGTACTTCGACCGTCAATGTTTGTGTGAAACAATGGGTGAATATCTTAACTCAAATTTAGATTGCAAGTTCAGTATATGTTTTTAAAACGATCGGTGAAACAATCTCACATCCGTTTACTCCATCTGACTGCAATCAAAAAACTTCAGAAATAGTTGATTTCCAATGGGACTAGATGGCTCAGCAAAAAAGGAAGCTCTGTGAGAAGGTAGAAGAAATCAGTCCTTATCCTTTCGAAAGTACAGCTGATCTCCCCGACGCCAACAGCTGGCTTCTGGCAACAAATATCAATTCAATAATTCTTCCTACGAGTTGTCAGATCTTGTGGAAGTTTTTTCCCTCAAAACAATGTTAGCACTTACAGAATTCAAACGATCTAACTATGGTACAGAAATGCCCATTACGATAATGAGAATGAGAACATATAGGCGAACATATGTTTTCGATAATTCATCTTCAGGCCGGTACAATTATATAAGGAGTTAATAGAGTTAGATCGAGATATCGATCAGACTTATTACAGAGAAACTAGGTCACTGGTCAGTCAATTGGCGATGGCTTGATTGGTCGGTTACGTCACGCTTGTCCATTGGTTTGACCGCGCAGGTTGACCATCGATCCGATGGATTTGTGGCCATGGTAGGTGGAGCGCCTGAACAAACCGTTTTTGGTGACAATATCGGGTCAAGCAGCCTGATTCCAATAGCCTCGGCAGTACAAAGTGTTCTAATTCGGACCGCTTTTGATGAGTTGCCTGGTACGCGATATACTACCTTGAAGGCTTGATCAGTTTTCACCTGGTGCCCGCTTTCGACCAGATGAGCGAGGATAGCACTGTTGACCGATCGTGATTCCCCGTGCCCCAGCCACCGTGGATGGTGTTCTCGGATTCGTTTCGAAAGTTGTCTTGACGTTCGACCAATATAACCTGCTCCACAGGAACAAGTGAATGAGTAGATACACATAGATGAGGTCTGAACTGTCAGTCTATCTTTGTTATAAAATCTGAGAATTGGGTATGTGGAGAATTGAATACGGAGTTCAGCTGTAGCGTAGGTCCTGCTAATTGTCTGGTTGAGCCTATTTGTCAGCCATTCTGCGGCATTGTCACCTTTGAACGGCACGCGAATAAACACAGGCTTCTTTCTTACGTCATGCACTTCAGGTTTAGGTGATATTCTGATCATATTTCTGATGATAAATCGTTCCGGGTAGCCGTTATCATGAAGTACGTTCTTTATGAATTCGAGTTCACTTTCTAACGTATCCGCTGAACAAATTTTGTATGCTCTATCAGTCAGGCAGCGCACTAGATTTCTCTTCTGTTTCAGGGGTACAAAACTGTGAAAGTTTGTGTACTGACCTGTCCATGTATTCTTGCGATGAATTCTGCGTTGAATAGTTCCGTCTATTCGTCGATGTAAACGAACATCTAGGAAAGATATCTCGTTTCCGTCTCCTCCTCAAGTGTAAACTTAACTGACTGGTGGGCGCGATTGAATGTGTCGAGTACTGTGTGCATATTAGGTATCCGAACTGGCTACGATAAATATATCGTCTACGTATCGGTGGTATTGACTGAACTGGCTGATGGTGGATTGAAGCGCGGTGCGTTCAAGCTTTCCCATGAATATATCGGCCAGGAGAGGTCCGAGCGGGGAGCCCATTGCTACGTCCATCTGTCTGTCGATACAGCACACCGTTGAACAGCAGTTGTACATCGAATGTGCAGCGGAGCAGGAGCTCTTTCAATTTCAGTGGTGGTAAACCAATATCGATCCCGGTCTCAGACACGTAATCACAAATAAAATTGACGGTTTCTAGCAGCGGTACGTTCGTGAATAACGACACTACGTCTAATGAGCATGATTTCTGTGAATTCATGTTAACGTTCTGTATGCATTCGACAAATTCAAACGTATCACGTAGACTGAGCGGGGCAATCGCTTTTCGGACGGGTTCAAGCAGTTTCACTAGCCACTTCGCAGTTGAGTGGTAAGGCGAATTCATCATATCAAGTATTGGACGAACCGGTACACCAGGTTTGTGGACTTTTGGTAGTCCGTAGAGACGGGGTATAGTAGAACCCTGTGGTCGTAGTTGCTCATAAGTCGCGGGGGTTATCAGCTTTTCGTCCTTCAAAGACTTAAGGCACTTAGTGATCTGTTGTTCGGCATACTCAGTTTTGTCCCTTTCGTTGGCAACTCTACGAAACTTGGTCTGGTCTGCAAGAATATCATTCAATTTCTCGATGTAATCGCTTCTATTCAGGATGACAATTCCAGCTCCTTTATCTGGTCTGCTGAGGAGGATATCTGGATTCTGTTGAAGCATCTTCAATGAATCCATGTGCTCCTTAGTTAAAGGCCCTCTCTGTCTCGATGTACGCTTACAGTATAGCTGGCAGCAGTTAACAAGTGTAGTTTTAAATAACTCAAGGTCATCTAGCGAACGCGGGGTTAAATCTTGCGTCTGACCGAAAAGATTCTCAAATTGCACCTCAAGTTCTAGACGTTCTTTCTTACGTTGTGGGCAACAAAACTTAGAACCGAGTGAGAGCGCCTCGATTGTAACGCGATCAAGATTTAAATTGGAAAAGTTGTGTACGTACCGTTCTGGTTGACTTGGAAATTCTGTTTCTAACTTTCATGTGCTTTTTATTTCGAGGTGGTTTAAGAAGAATCTAGATATCAGTCGTTTGTTTTCACTGAAGCTAAGCAAAACTCGATGGTTTAATCGTTCGGGAAACAGCGTGAAACCTTCAATACTCTTAAATTTTGATAGATCTAATCAACAATGTTAACGGTGTTGGCGTTTCTCTGACGCGATGCAGTGAGAATATGTACCAGAATTTTAAAAACATGAACGGCGCCACATATTAATTACGCATAAATCGAGCAAAGGCTTGAGATGATTTCCAAGCTAAAAAGTATTATTTTCAGAAAGATCTTCCATTTAGCTAATATAATGAATTTACAACAAGATAGAGCATCGAAAAAGTGATTCGCCGTTGGATCTGGATGCGTGGGTTAAACATTCGTAAGGTTGTTGCCATTGGTTGATTTGCCAGTTATCAGCTCAGTGGTGAAAGAAGAGATGTGTCTAAAGTTAGACCGATTGCATTTCACCGGAGCTCCTAAGAGAGTAAGATACGATGCTCTGAGTGCCAACGAGACCATACACTACTAAAGATGCTTGCACAAAAGACCACTAGATAAAACTCATGACATTATCCTATAAAATTGCTGCGAAATGCAGAGTAGAACTGATTCTCGAATGTAACATAACTGGTGAAAACTTCACTCCTCGTGTGAGTACACAGCACAACCCCTCAGGAGTGTTCTAATTGATTACAACATTCCTGAGGAAGGCCACCCGAGGTGGTTGAAACGTAGAGTATTACAACTTGCTCATAACGTTGTGTTATTCTCAATCCATTTATCAATAACATCAAACTTTCTGAGAAGAATTTGTGGAACTTTCACCCTGAAATTTTATCGCCATGTTCGCCTTCATACTCCGTCCACAACTAGAAAGAGACCTACTGGCCTGCCTTTCTTATCGTAAGAAATACGTGGCAATTATTGAAAGTATTCAAGGACGGGACACCAACAAAATACTCCACATTCCGGAGTTATCCACTGGTACATCTGCTTTCACTAAATAGCGAAAACACTTAGGACGTTATTCCTTGAAACTGAGTAATGGAGCCGGCCGGTTAATCTGTAGACAGAACTGCTTCACACTTAGAAGTTGTTCCCATTGGAAAGCATCCCCCGATTCTGTGGTCAAGACTGGATTGGGTGAGAGTTACGTAATCGACACATGCGTTGGAGGTAACCGGCACTATGATTCTCCTATCGTTATACTAGCTCAATCTCACAGGTCATCAACATTGCATACCAGACTGTGTTGTGTGAGCGCGTTTCAGTGTTATTTGCTCATCAACAGCTTCATCCAGTTAACTTCTTATTTATTTCTGTTCATCTTTTCTTTACTCTCTCCAACACAGTTTTTCGTCGACCAGCACAGACACAGGAATGCGTGGGCAAACGCTTTTCTCCTCCTCCTAAAAACTTATAAACCCACAATTCTATGGTTGCGCGATCCGAAAGTCGCTTCTTTAAACATTCACTGAGTATAGTACTAAAAGGAAGGTTCGTGCAGTGCGCTTGATTTGACACTCATGTTGTGATGAACATCCAGACTATTGGCTAACGGCTTATCTTAAGCTGGTTTCGTATATAAGGTGATTCTGGACGTCGTTGGTGGATCACTATGCGATGTGAATGCTAGCCAGCTTTCTTACGTGAAAACTGACGACACTGTCTGACGTTGAGTCGTAGGAACTTTATATCGACACTGATGAGCTGAGTGCCTAGTTATTCGGCCAATTTGACTTTTTTTACAGATGTGAAACTAACATATTAAGTGTAAAAAATAACTGAGGAATAGGTAATGAACAGTCAGATGAATGAGTTGATGAGGTACCGCTCTGTAACCATAGTACAGCCACGAAAAGGGGTGAGTCATCAGTTAGAATTTACTTTTTCACGTGCACCTTCAATGGAGAGGGATATCGAATGCACCATTGAGTTAATATCCGTTTGGGCAGCAAAACTGTTCGAAACAACACTCAAAATGCAATAAACGTTTCAGGATGTTTTTCTGATAAATCATCCGCAAACTGGCTTTCGGCAATTTCCTGCACTCATCGGACTTAAGCAATCACGCTTCGCATGATTTGAGGAAGAGGCCTTCGGGGGCGCTAGGTTGTATTCGAGTTTCAGCCGTCCGATAACACAGTTGGCTTGATCGCAGCCTGTGATCAATGCACACCGAACGATTCGCGACCTGTGGCGTGAGTGTGCCTGTGTGTGGTCGTTCAACATGACAACAACTATCTGGTTTTCCAAAACACTGAGTTCCCTTGATCCAGTTCACCAATAACGATAGAAGACATACGTCGCGAGATGTTAACATTTCGTTTACTCTCTTCAGTCACGAACGTAAAACATTAGAATATATAGGACATGCGGATAGCAACAACAATAGAAACAATCAACGATTGGGTTTACATGAAACAAGGACTGTCATCAGTTCCAGGGCAGACAAACTGCGTGAGTCAACAGTTTATGCACACGCAGGGTCCGGAATAACATTGCCTCGGAGAAGGCAAGCAACTTCGGATTCCGATTACGCAACAGCAATAGAAACAATCAACGATTGGGTTTACATGAAACAAGGACTGTCATCAGTTCCAGGGCAGACAAACTGCGTGAGTCAACAGTTTATGCACACGCAGGGTCCGGAATAACATTGCCTCGGAGAAGGCAAGCAACTTCGGATTCCGATTACGCAACAATACTTGAAACGAGTTGGCGGGGTCAACAACGTGACCTGTTTCCATGATGTGCTTTGCAATGGATGAGGTCGGATTTCGTCTCAATCGCTCTGTTGCCATTGCCTGTTGCGTCATGGCGCGCACCAACCACTTAGGCATATGTTCAGCCATTCTTTGTCGTAGGCACCGATCTGTTCTGCCGATATAGACGTCACCGCAACTGCAAGTGAACTGATAGATTACATGTGAGACAGAACATTTCGGTAGGTCACGATTATGAATAAGCTGAGCGACACTCCTAGTTGTGAGTAGCAACCGCAATTCAGCCGCAGGGTATGTACGAGTTAGAGCAGACTGTAATTTTTGACTTACGTCAGTTGTGATATGATCGCCTTTGAAAGGTAGGTTCAAAAACACCTGGTGACTCACGCAGTTTGTCTGCCCTGCGACTGATGACAGTCCTTGTTTCATGTAAACCCAATCGTTGATTGTTTCTATTGTTGTTGCTATCCGCATGTCCTATATATTCTAATGTTTTACGTTCGTGACTGAAGAGAGTAAACGAAATGTTAACATCTCGCGACGTATGTCTTCTATCGTTATTGGTATCTGGTTTTTCTTTGTTTCTTGCCAAGGCGTTCAGGGAACAGTAAGCTTGCGGTGGCTGTGGGAAAAAACAAAATAATTTCCAGGTGCAGGGGAAAATGAAATCCCAAAGAAGCCACATGAACTTAGAAAAAACAGAAGCAGTAACTCTCCAATGTGGGGAAGGAGGAAGGAGAACTGTGTGACACTATATTGGTTCCTGACCAGCTGGACCAAAGTTCTGCCTACCGCGGTGGTCGAAATCAACGGTTTTCTTTGCATGTAAACCTTTCATCTTGATAACCGACATTTCACAGTTACCCCGTGTTACTCCGCATGAAGCTAATGCTCTGCTGTAACTTGCTTCTCTCCTTCTTTTGGTCAACTGCACAAGTCCGGTTGTCTTGCCATCGCCGTTGTTCCGAAGCAAGTGGCAGACCAGCTGCTCGACGTCTTTGGACTTTGGACCAAACCATCGTTTGAAGCGTGTGCCGAAAAGGCCATCTAAACATTTCTCATGTAAAACGTTATTTCTTGATGCTGCAGACTACTTTGAAGCGGTGATCTGTGTATACATTAAAAATACATGTTAGCATGATAACCACTGTAAGCCACGTTCCTCTGCCAAACTAAAACTTTGCGATCTCACACGAGCTGTGTATAAGTCATTATATTTAATAACGGTTAGTCTGGTTGGATGCAGCAAATGCTACCATTGTGGACATTCTCATTTTTGATGTACTTTGTATTGCATGAAACCGGACGCGGAAATAAACTCAGTACCGTACAATATGGGTCCTATTACTTCGTGCCTCGAGGCTGATTCAATGTATTGTTTCCGCGTTGCTTTGTTCAGTTCGACCCCGGATTACCCAAGTTAGTCTGTGAAACTCAAATATCTTTGAATAAGCAGCGACTGTCAAAGACGGACATCTGGCGGATACCTTCCGTTCCAATAGACTATGTTTAGTGTATGTATACTCAGTCAGAATATGTGGACGTAGTCTGCATCCGCCCATCTGTGAATAGGTACATATCTTGATAAGCATCAGTGCGGCGGGTTAGCAGTGTTATTCTGTCCTTCTTGGATACAACTGTTGATCGCTTCAGTTACAACCTAATCGAAATTCAAGCAGTTACTCATCAAGACACTTAATCTTTGGGTCTAACGCTCCATCATTAAAGCTGTGTGTGTTTAAGAACCCGATGCAATTCTTAAAATCAGGGCACGTTCTCTGTTGATGACGCCAGCTTGCTGAAAACGCTCTGACCGATGTCGCTTTCCATTTCGACCTGCAGAATATCAAAGACATCCAATCAACTCCCCGTGAGAGGCGCGCACGGACTGAATTTTGTTGTTTAACAGGGCGTGCTACCGTGTTGTTAGCGCCATTTTGGTTTTCGTTTGTGTAAGTCGTGTGCATGGCTTAATGGGCCTCTGGCTGATGCTAATTCATATTGTTTTGCATTAAAAGACTATTGCTGGAAGCTCTATTTTGAATAACGCTGTCCTACGGTGTTCCTACGTTGCCCCAAAGTTGTTCCACGAGTGTTACGGATGATGGAATAAAAAACGGCCGGCTTGTATGTTAAACCCCGAACGTCCTCCGCGACAGGGTTAAAAAGGAAGGGTGATGGTGGGAAACCTTGTCAGAGGTCGCTGAATTTAAAGAGGCTGTGCTCAAATCGATGGCTGCCTTGTTGCTAATCCCTTACTAATAAGTAATCGGGGTTTTTATTAATATGACGTGAACTTGTGGCACAGTTAGGTAACTTTGTTCGCTCTATACAAAGTTACTTTATGGATTATGTTTAATTCCTCCTAACACTTTAATCTTTAAATCATGGTTGTTTTATGATTAATAAGTATTAGCTCTAACCGCTTAGTTGTTGCTGTTGATAAGGTTGTCCCCACTGTTCACTATGAAAGTTATCTTCTCAGATGGTTGCGCATGGACTAACCGTTTTTAATGTATTCAACCATATGATAGTTTTCACAATAGTATGTTGTTTTAAGTGGTGTTCCATCGAGGCGTTTTCTTAAACGTCTCTTATACGGACTGTTTCCGTTTGGTTGAGCCAGTTACACTTAGTTCATATTTCGGTCATCCCACTCTAGTCGATTTACTAGGTTGTCCAGTCAAAACGACCAATATTCCATTAAAACTATTGGGGGTTCTTTGATCGTCAGCCCGTTTGCGCTTATGCCACCCCTACTCATTTCTAACCACTTCTACCTATTGTACGAGGTACAGTAGTCCATATCGCTATCAGTGCTAGTTGTGCGCGCTTCCCATGTCCAGGAAGGCATAGTGCACGTTCAGTCAGCCATTGTCGACATATCCACACCCAACTTCTCATTTCTCGTTTGCCTACACTGCTCCCTGTTCCCAGCCTTTTATCCATCTCCACATTGTAATCTGCCGGACTGAGGCAGAGACGCACCTGTCCCTGTGTGATCCTGTTACCGTTACTAAGTGCCCTTAAACTTGGTTGCGTGTTTCTTATGGGCAGTGGGCGTTAGATCATCCACGTTGTTACGACGTGACAGGGCAGCGTGACTAGGCTACTCTTGGCTTGTTCTTTCTGTGTCCTTCTTGAGACATTGTTCTAGGCCACCCCAATTAGGTGTGCTCGTTAAGTGCTGCATGCATTTTCTCGTAACCAGCCTGTGAATGTATTTGACACCAGAGTCCAATTACGACTGCAGCTCGTTAGTAATAGTGACCCATTCTCATCTTCCATCCCGTTCTGTCGTGGACATCAAATGCACGCATGGTTCACCACCCCTACGTAGTTGTATTCGTTGTGCGCGTAAATGTCTGGGTTTAGTGACGGGGATGTACACGCAAGGTAGCGCTAGTCCAACCGAGTGTGCATTGATGGTGAGCCCGGGAGTAGATCGTAAGAAGAATCACATTATATGTGTGCTCGCTTGCATCTAAGTTGAATACCAAATAGACGGTCTTGTGATGAATACTCCACTTTTCGAAGCTGTACGTGGGTAACGCAATTGGTCGATATGCATACAGTTGTTTCCAGTTGATTGTGTACAGTTTGTACAGAGTGATCCACGACTACAGCCACTGACAGTGGTTGTTCGCTACGTGAGCATCCATATGTGTAATATCTTCCCCATTTTAGTCCACTTCGGCCGAAGGTGCTGTGTCCACCCTTGACGTCCACATCAGTGGAAACCTTGTGGATAGCTGCGTATTTCTACCTTTTGCATAACGAACTGTCGACAGATCTGTCCGTGGACTGCCAGTCGCAAGCTCGTGCGGAGAGGGCTAGTGCTGCGTTTAGACGTTTTCAAATAAGTGTCTGAAAGAAACCATAATCTGACGATGTAAACCGAACTGCTTATGTTACCCTCAAGGATGTTGTATGCTCTGTTGTACGGTCACTGTGATAATCTAATCCGAAACTGAGGCCGCCTTTTTCGGTGTTCCTCATTGTGTGCGATTTCTTCCATCTATTCATTAGCGAATGGTTTAATTTTGCTGTATGGACAATGTTAACTGTAGTGACCTGTTACGAGACGCATTGTGCAAACTTATATTGTTGTGTACTCTAGGTTAAGTTTATATCGGAAAGTTTTGTTTCGAAATATAGCACGTTTGGATTTTGATAGACTACTCACGTGACTTATGAACACAGACATCCGTGGACAAATGCACGTTTCTTAGCCGTACAGTAATTCAACCATCACTATCGCCTTATATACACAACCTTAAGTCTCAGAGAGATGCCTCTCTGTCGCCAGAGATGCTTCAGATTGGCGAATACCGCCCTAGCATTAAAGGTACGCGCCTCATTCCCTACACTCCATCCACCGCTGATGGTGCAGCTTCTCAATTTCAAAAATCGGTCGGCGACTTCCATTACTTCATTACCTAACGGCAAACCTGCGCAATCGCAGCACTCTTGAAGAAACAGTCTGCACTTTGAGGCTGCAAGGTGCGTTCCACCGGCTTAACGAATGACAAGTAGATATTCGTCCAGGTCTAGTAAACAGAACTGCAATGATCGAACGGTCAAAGCCGAAGAAAGTAGAACTTTGTCAACCTCGCCTACGTGGGAGGCCAAATTGATAAAAAGGCAAGTTAGATGTTGAAATCGGCTGTTAATCGCCCTTATCCTATGGCTTAATTTGGGTTTGTCACTTTCCACCAGCAGAAATGTTCTCTGGTGCCCTGATCAATGTTCTCCCAGAAACCCTGTCTCCAGCGTCATCTGTCAATTCATTTGCAGCTACTGTAACACATACACAAGTAGAACCGGCCGAAAATTGAAACGGGGGAAAATCATGCATATCCTCAAGTGCTCAGTGCATGCGAGGACTAAACGCGGAAATCTGGTGGCTTCGACTTCGAAACACATCATCTAAATGGTTCGTGTGGGTGACCACACTTCCTTGGCAAAATATTTCCTGGCTGAGGTCAACACCTGTTCGTAGTAGCATATATTTTGCATTTCGGACTTCCCACACAATCGATACGGCATTATTACTCAAGCTGTTCTTCTGAGGCTCGGACTACACATGGAGTCAAGCAACGGTGTACTTCACGCAGCCTCAGAGGTGTGAATGAAAGCAGTCTTTGCGGGTAGCTTCTTTTATTATAAAGACATCTTATCCATTTCATCTCAAACTGGTACAGCATCTAGATCCCCGTGGAGCTCGCCTTAATTGTAAAGAAGTATACACAAATTGTTTACAGTCAGCCGGGTAATGTGTGGTAGAGTCAAGGCGGTTTTCCTAGGTTTGATATACTCATGCGCGCACTCGCCCGTTGGAAAGATATCTCCTATAATCGATGTATTTGCATTTGTGTAACGTCATCCCATTTTTCTCCCTTTCATCGTCTATTTGGGAATATTGACAGGTATGAAATCTTTCATTTGGTTTGTCATGTTTTTCAGTAGCATTAATAGCATTGATACTTCAGTATTGAACAATGACACATAAACGTCATGTAGTCACGAAATGAATATAAACGAACTGTTCCAGCTGACCTACAAAAACTAGACGGGGCGTAGTTTTGGATGGGTATGACTGAACGCACTTATATATTGACGGAGCAAGCTAGTTGTCAGCAATATTAAAACAGTCAGCAAGACAACACGAAACAGTCTTTCGTCCAACGATTAATATTCGATTTGAAACAATTATCTTCCCTTCAGAAGTTTGAACAAAACCGTTAGAACACGAAAACTGGTAGATGCAAGCATTTCGTATTGACTCATCAGTACCAAGTTTACAATAACATGGATTGGTTCATTTTTGCTCAATGTATGACCAAAAAACAATGAGAACATTCATCGTGCTAAACAAGACCAGCTGCCTCTTACCCCGGGATCCCCAGGTTAGATCATCAACGTTACTTCAACCCCGGGAAGTGAACACCGCCAACGATTTTGAGGCGATTGTTAGAAACTCTTATTTTTGTTTGACAATTTGTCCTTTCACCACAGATTGTGTTAAACGGCAGCAAGCTAGACATTTATAACCAAATGTCCATTGTGGTGATCAGTGAGCTAACAATCTTAATTTGTGTCTTCACTGTCTAAAACTTAACATTTTCAGGTAGAAAAGTTGTCATTGATTGATCCGTCTGCCAACTTTCTGGTTGCTTTCCTGTAAGTGACATTCAGTGCACCTGAATACTTCGATACGACTGAAATTTAGAAACTTTTGATAGACTGTTTCTGCGACAAAGATATTACTAACAAAAGTGATTGCTTAAACCATAAACAGTTTGCATAGCTCTGAAAGCGGAAATTCTGATTGTATTCTTACACACACGTCATACATCATATTTTTATTTCTGTTTGTCATAAGGTAACTCAGGGCATTGCTTATCACTCCAATTGAGTATCTGTATGCAAAACAGTGTTTTCATATCGGGACTAAAATACCTTATCCACGCGTGTAAAAATTATACACGAAGCCCTTTTAGTAGTTTGCAAAGCTTCCGAGTGGAAACTATCTGCTATCTCCAACTTGCTTGAAAGAATCATATGGAGAGTTATGCCGTCGTTTTGATTTAATGTGTATTGTTAATCAGTTGTGTATTTCCTGACGTGTAAGTACGGGCTGACCATTTTTAGAATGTTGACGGTATAGTACTATCAGCGATCAAGTGTTTTCTCATTGAATGAATCTCATGCAGTTATTCGGAATGCAGATTAGCGGATCAAACATTTGTTGTTTTCAGTAGAATAGGCTATTTCATACATTGTTCCGTAATGCTTAATAAGCCCTTGCCGCACTACACAATGCATACCCTCTATAAAAAATGAATCAAAGTAAACCACCATACCATACATTTTGCTACTGTCTACCTAGTCCATTCTCTATTACCGTGAATTAATGCCATGTTGGGATAGCAGTTCATCTATCTGATGTGTAAATGGCTTCATCTTGACCATGAGTTGAACTCCATTTTTTACTGAACACGATTTCACTTTTTGAGATCAACTACCTATCAACTGAGGTGAATATTGATGCACACCATAGCGTCTGTGAGTGTAAGAGTGAATGAGCCAGTTTTATAGAAATCACTTCTGCGTACGTAAAACTGACATTAGTTGAATGGTTACCTTTGGAACAATTCTGTCTACATATTCAACTAATGTCATTCTGGTCCAGGGGAGGTGGTTAGTAAAAACGTGAGTATGTTTGCCCATGTGTGAGTGTTAGTGAAATAAGTAATTTTGAACAATTCGCACGAGAACCAGTTATATAAAATGCCTATCAGTAAATAGTACAACAGATTAACTCAGTAGCAGAGTAGAAAACGTTCATTTTATAGTCAGTTCAGTTAATGAAATGTCAAATGATAATGGGAAAATCTCCAAAGCACCTGCTGTTTGGGATTGTTTTTGTAAATACTTCGAACGCATTATTTCGCATATGATAAAAACTGTGTTCTACAATCTCCACTTCATTTTTGGTGGACATTCTGAAACAAATTAAAAACACATATGACGATAACTGTTCACAAGTTATCAGGATCAAGTTCGTCAAACAATGAATTTTAAAGAAAATAATGTTGTCGGAAAGCGATATGACATAAGCAATACGTGTTGATGGATGACGCTGACTAGAAGCACATGACCAGTTTCATGGTTGCTGCCATACACCACTCATGCGTACCAGGTAAATCCTGCCTACAAATCGCACTGTATGCCGCGTAAGTGTTTATATCTCTTATCAACAAATCGGTTGCACATTCTGTGTATTGATTATCCCACACGCAGTGGATTAAACAGATTAGCGGTAGGACGCAAACAGCATATGCAGGAACTGTGTAGAAACTCGGCCTTTGTCTACACCCAGATGATACTGTAACTTATGTATTATTTATTAAGTGTCACCGGTATGATCCTAGCTACTGTCAACCATTAAATCCGTAGTATTTTTGCCATATCAAATAGGACCTTGAGGGAAGTAAAGTTTCTGCCACATTCCTGTACGTGTTCCTAACATTCGAGCTTGACTACGAACATCTCAGCGTATGTAATAAGCGGGCAGAAATATTTTTCAAATTAACTATTACTTGCAAAATAATGATTGCCTGAAGAACTTGTAACCGGCAGTAATTACAGGATACTTTGACTTTTTGTATTCCATACGATCGTTAGGTTTGTTCAGAAGCAATGAAGCACAACTCACTTCGTCGATTCGCTGATGAAAGTGTTTCCAATTTTGCCTCTTGTGAACTGCAATGAATGTATCAGATTTTGTAAATATGTTGTGTTAAATTTATCGATTAATTTCACTTTATCATAAAAACAATTTGAGTTAAACACATCAGGTGACTTATGAGATACATGAATACAGCGTTCAAAAGGATAAAATGTTTACTATCACCACCCGGTGACTTTGCTTCTTTCGCAGATTTTAATATGTATGTGGTTGTCCTTCTGACCAGAATATACCTAACAAGACTTTGAAGATGAAGTTAACAGTTTTCCAGACAGGTTGTACCAGGGCTTACCAATAAATTGTCCGACATTCGTATACACTTAGATGAATTTCATCATCATATCATACACCGGATGGTCCAACCTTAGACTAGAAAATGAATGTCAAGAGATTTAGACCACAACTGAACCTTAGTCAAGGCGATCATCCGCTTAACGTGTTAAGTAAGTTGTATAAGCAGTTCTAAACCCAGGGACCACGACTTTGTGATCCGGTGGTTATATATCGGTACCATCCTTCCGCGATGAGTGCAATTCCTTAGAGTGTATGGTTCCGATGATTCAACAGTTTCGAAACAGCCGTATATCATTTGGCTGGTGGTCACTGAAAACAAATTTTAGCATAAAAAGTTTTGTTGTCGTTCGCGTACTGTTTCTATCCACAACCAGGCCTTTTTGCAGACTTTGTTTGCTGATTTTGTACCACACATAGATAAACAAGCGTGTATTATTGTAAGAAACTGAACAACACTAATTCAACTAAGATAAAAATATACGATCATCTGGACTGGCAATAATTATCATAATTTTAGACTGATTGCTCCTATTATTCATAACAGAGATCCAACAACTAAACCTCCACCGATTATAATGCGTTTTTAGTGTCAGCGTGACCTCGAATAATGATAAGCGGTTCGCAGTGAATGAAAAGCTGCTCTGATAACGGGTTTAGTTGCTGCAAATTTGAGTTTGCATTTCTCTTCGGACGATCAACTCGACATTCATACTTACACGTCTTGCTTTGCTTGTGGAATGCAACGCTTGTTCAGATACTCCACGCAGTTGTTGCACTGACTGGCGACATGTGCTATCGAACTAGAAAGCTGGCTAATGAAATTGAGTTGTACATACCGGCTTGATAACTGAACTCCAGTATACCACCAACAGTTATCACAACAAGTTGGTTGTGACTGGATTTAATTGGACCTGGTCTCTTCGTTGACGGCCCTCGGGCGAAACGTATCAAGTTGGATAGACAATCATCACCGTTTATTATGCGGTACCAAGTCGCGGGAGTGGACAACTTCAAGAAAACGGACATGGAGATTTAGTAATGAAATCCAAATGGTTAAATTTGTATGCTTACGTTGAACAAGTAGTATTCTGTGGTAATTTATGAGTTTTGCTCGTTTGCAAGCTTGTTTTTATGCACACAGGCATACCATGGTATTGCACATCAATTTAACAATAGTACTGAGAGGAAATTGTTGCTCATATCATATCAAGAAATCTGATCAGGGATCAAGTCTGAAAAATGGTAGAAGTACTAAAAACTGATGGAAATACAGTTCCTTAATTTTTCCAATCTTTCAACGTAATCCCTTCCACTTCACAAGTAATCTAAACCAACACACAGTTAGGATTGAATGCCTCCTGGAATACATGTACATTATTTTATATTTAAATTTCTCCAAAACAAGGAAGAATGATGTTTATATACAAATGTATGTGTGCGCCTTCTATGATTATGCCTCCACTGAATGTGTACGTTGACACTAACAACTGTTCACGACAAGTAATTCACTTATCAGTACTTTCACCGGTCACAGTCTAGACTAGTTTCTTATCAAGACAATCTACTCAAAATGGTTTGAAAGATTTTCAGCAGCGTTCACTCCACAGTTACTTGATCGATGCTAGCGGTTGGTCACAGTGCATAAAGCGAATGATTACTGATACCGGCGTCAAACTGCCGGTTGATTCTGTGATTCATATTGCATACTTATTATTTTT
>LOND01004712.1:12108-22351 GCA_014220965.1 Paragonimus kellicotti
TTTAATTGTTTGTGCTGATCGTCTGTTGTCTACATTTAACTAGTTTATACAGGGGGGAGGACCCTGTGTTGTATTGTTCCTTGGCCTGTTGCTTCAGAGCCACCGGTCACTTAGTCAAGCTGCATTCAAATGCGTTGAAGTTCACAGTCTTTATCGTATAATTCACCAGTCGTAACTTTTCCACGATATCGGTAATCATTTTTACTGTAAAAGGTAGGATATTTGAGTGTATCGCATGTTTGGCCTTAAAAACGAAACACTTTGTCGCTATGGTTGTCCAAATGGTTGCGGAAACATGGAACTAGTTTCATGTGAGGTTAATTTTAACCTTGACAAATGAACTACGGTCATCCGATCTCGAATGTGATGAAGACTGCTGCGTGCTGCCTTAAATTCGCCTGCTGACCGTATTACTGGACTGATAAATCCCTGCAATGGGTATCGATTGTAAAGTGTGATGTTACAGCCGTGGTAAGGTTACGGGGGTTAGGCTCACGGTGCGTTCCGCCATTGACACGGTCGGCCAGGTCATTTTGGGGTTGAATTTTTCCGCAGTGGTTGGGGTTCGACGCAGCCTCTAACCGATTATACCGTTGGACAAGGCAAATTGTCAGGATTGTTTAGCGTCGGTTGGCCCACCGGGATCTCATATGGACTAGTGACTGAATTGACCAAACGTCAACTCGCTCACTCATGATGAATGAAGCAATGCTGTTTTATGACGTAAGTAGTGGTTAATGATCGGTGTTCCCCAAAAGCAGGCAGCCGGTTTCGTGGTTATCCCCATTCAACAGGTACACGTACCCGTCGGGCACATAGTTAATAACTCTACGAATTGTGCCATTTAGCCCATATCCGATGATGTCCGTATATCATTGCGGATGTTACGAAACCTTGCAGAGTTTGTGGTTGAGGTTCTCCGGGTGCGCATACTTGGTGAGTGGCAGCAACCGTGAAACCAGTGACTGTATGTCTTCAGTTTGTTGTGTCCATTAAAGATGTACTGTTTTACCTTGTAACGTTTATGATGTTATTTCGGATCTTGTGGCAGCCTGAATTCCCGCAAATTTCCCGTAAACGCTCTTGATGTCTGCATTGATCCGCTGAATCAGTTTCGTCTGAACTAAACGATTGAAAGAATATAGCGACATTTATGGTGTTTTAGTTCATGCCACTTGTCGATTGCGTGACCTTTACTAACTACCACCCAGTCAACATTTCATCCGACCGAAACTCTCATCTAGCTCAGTATGCAGACCGAAAGGGGCTGGAAAGCCTGATAGTCTATCGGACTGTGAAAGGCAAGCAACTCCGTGGTTTGAATGATGAAAACCTTTGATTGTGCGATGGTGGTTGAAGTGTTATACATCTGCAAAGGACCATAGATGGATTGCCGGAAGCGGATGTCTGTTGAAATCCAGTGCACAGTCTGGATGTGTATGGGATGGTTGCGCAATACCCGTTTCGCCGCATTTATTTTGCGAATGTGGGTTTCCTGTACCAACTTGTAAATTGTGAACACTAAAGTGGTATGGTTTTAGTGCTAGTAGGACGGTCATTCCGCTGTAAATTTATGTACAGCCTACGCAAGTATGCGTTGACTTAGCGATGCGACATTTCCTCCGACTATATCCGCTGAATCGGCTTTACTGAAGACTCGTGAGTCGTTTTCGTCCAGGTACGGTAAACGGAAGGTTACGCGTATGTGTATTCACAGGTGACTGATTCGATATTGTTGTGAAGTTTATAACAATATAAGGAACTGGTAATTCGGTCCATGTACGGATTGCCATCTGGTCAGCTAGAATAGGTGATTTGGTGTTTCGTGATTGTATTCTCAGTGGTTCTTTCCACAGGTGCATACTATCGGTGTATTCACTCAATATTATCCGGCCAAAATGTCAGAACATTTCAAGTTGATAATGCCCCGATCCACTTGTGCAACCTTGTTCGATAGTTCAGGTCATCTCACAATATTTGCTATCTGCCTCGGTCTGCTCGTTTAACTGGTCTTCGTAAAATGCAGGTCACTGACGGAGTGAACCCAATGGATATGTAATTGCAAAAGCCTTCACACTTGGGATTAGCGGTTTCGAGGATATGGCACCAAGCATCAAAGACCGCGGATTTCAAGTTGAACATCACCCACAATTGATCGCAGCTGTCGCATTCCCATAGACTTTCCAGTCGGCCCCTTTCGAAAGAAGCACTAGACTCGAGTTTCGCTCTCATTAGAGCTCGTCAGTAGTGCATATCCTTGCCACTGCCGGGACTAGAACTCCGGC
Source organism: Paragonimus kellicotti (assembly GCA_014220965.1). Classification (NCBI taxonomy): domain Eukaryota; kingdom Metazoa; phylum Platyhelminthes; class Trematoda; order Plagiorchiida; family Troglotrematidae; genus Paragonimus; species Paragonimus kellicotti. The sequence goes on from LOND01004712.1 coordinate 14,394, forward strand.
CACGCTTTCATGAGGCAACCGTGTTGACCACTGCGCCATTGACCTCACATTAGGCACGACCGAATTATCATATGTGAACGCTCAACCACTTTCGCTTGTGAGTAATGATCAGGTTGCTCGATAGGAGACAGTTACTGTCTGTTAACTCCAATCGATAACCCCGCGATTAGGACTTCCTAGACAGGTCGAAATCTCCGATCTCATTAAACCTGCTAGGCGATATTTTAGATTACTGTCGGGGATTTGGTCAATTTCAAGTTGAACATCATCCACGTATCGAGACGATCGGGCAACCTGATCATTACTCACAAGCGAAAGTGGTTGAGCGTTCACATATGATAATTCGGTCGTGCCTAATGTGAGGTCAATGGCGCAGTGGTAAACACGGTTGCCTCATGAAAGCATGGCCGGAGTTCTAGTCCCGGCAGTGGCAAGGATATGCACTACTGACGAGCTCTAATGAGAGCGAAACTCGAGTCTAGTGCTTCTTTTCGAAAGGGGCCGACTGGAAAGTCTATGGGAATGCGACAGCTGCGATCAATTGTGGGTGATGTTCAACTTGAAATTAACCAAATCCCCGACTACTGATCAGTAACATCGCGAATTATTTAATTCGTTCGAAAATACCCAGTGAAGTCATGAGAACGACAAAGTAGCGAACAAGGCTTGTTTTCCGTGTTTGATCATCAGGCTAATTACAACACAATAAATATGAAAACAGTAACTGGGGTGAGCCAGAAAAACGGTCAATAGAGGTTGTGGACGGCGTGTTTGTTATCAATTACGCAATCACTGTTCCAAATCGTGGGCTTGATTGATTGTGTCTGCAGGAACTTCTGAGCGCAGAGGTCAGGGTTGCGCAATCGGATACTAATGGCCTCGGCAACGGTCAACATTCGGAATCTCACCATTTTGATCGATTCCTTGGCACTCGGTAGACAATCTGAAAAGCATCTTTCTTACTGACAATGATTAGAGTCGGTCAAATGAGCAACAGTCGCGCTTGAAACCGTTTTAATCACACCACTGTTCAACCACGCAGGATGATGTTCACGCACTCTGTCAGACAATCGCCTTGTAGTACGACCAATGTATGATGCTCGACACGAGCAAACAAATGAGTACACACAACAGCTGGTTGTAGAACAATGGAAGTTCGTCTTGAGTTGTGACTTGATAACGGGTGTTGGACGGAAGCTCACGCACAATTGGGCCGCAGGGTAGGTTGTTTCGACTGACTTATTCGGGATAACTTCGGCCATGGGATCTCCCTTGAAAGGAAGACTAATAAACGCAAGTTTCTTATTCACAGAGGGTGGCTTAAGTTTCATCTCTACCGCCTGCATCGCCTTCTGAATGAAACGCATTGGGTAGCCATTCTGCACAAAGCACCAGCGGTTCTTTCAGTTCATCTTTTGGGATCAAATAGGTCCCAAAAGCAAACCTGCTTTGTGCATTTTAGGCAGACCGTATAACCTAGGAGTCAGTTTCAGTGGGATGGCCACTTTCGAACGCATCCGTCGATTTACAGGCTAGCGTGATTGTCGATTAGTCGAAGAATCACCCACATTCAGTGAAGGTCATGTAGGCGACCCAACACAAGAAATAAATGCAATTTCATAAGATTGCTGCGCGTTTTCGGTGCTACTACGAGTGATCGACACTGGAGCAGCCTCGTACGTATTGCCAGTCAACTATCACCGTATTTCTCAACTGTCGAGATACTGTCGATTCGTTGGGTCAGTCTACACTTTCGGAGTCGCTTACACGCTTAAGTGTGTCGAACAGTTAAGTGAGCATACTGTTGGCACTTTATTCCTTGTGACGAAATACCTCAAGGTATGCCATCTTGAAACCAAATATTCGGGTCTCAAGCGGAAATGAAGTAGTATCTGTCTCCTACCTCCCGTTGCCCTGTGTCGCTGTTTGTCCTTACTTCACTAACTTCTTTGTTATCGTTATCATTTTAGATGTTGCGAACGATCGCGAAACTACGTTTTGATCGTTGTTTCGGGCTGTAGCTTTGAACGAACATGGTTATCTGTCTAAATTGGTTTCTGTACCACTAGAAACGGTCTACTATGTTCTCTCATGGCGGTGACGTTCAGCCCATTTCATATCACATCTATGCAGTTGTGATATTCGTACAGACGGTTCGATTCATCTACTGGCCACGGGTCTGTGTTGCGCGCGAACATAGTGCAGCTGAATGCATAATGAGCTGCATGATTGCCACGTGTTATATCGACCCTTGTTAGCCGAGGTTATGGTTGCACTATAGTGTGTGTTCCCGATCTGAAATTGTGAAGTTAGATGTGATTGTGCGTGGATTCAGCAGTCCGGTTTAGGAGAAAAGTGTTGAAACCTCATTTAGCAAGATGAGTTTCGGTAAGTGGATTGAAGTTAGCTACCTTCGTGGACGTCAGTTCGATTTCCAAGACAGACTAGGCTGTGAATCAGTCTAGATCGATTAGGGGTGCTACACTAGTTTTTATGTTTAAAGATGTCAATAACAGTACGTCTGACTTGCAGCTAGATTCCCGCTTAATTTTCTGAACTGTAAATGAGTAGTTTGACAGATTTGCTGGTTTGCATGAGACCCAATTGTGAAAAGTCAGGGCTTCGGCTGGATTCGAACCAGCGACAGAAACACCATGCCTAAACGCGGCAAGCGCTCTATCAGCTGAGCTACGAAGCCACGCCAGAATCTCTGAACTTGGTTTAATTAGGTCTGGTATTGGAATCGTCGATGATCGTCTTATGCAGCACTGTTGAACCGCTTTAAGACAGGCTGCTTACGTAGTTGTCATAATTTGGGGGAACGCCCTTCAGCACCTGAAGAGACGGCCTCTCCAGAAGAGTAGTCACCGCGAAGAGATGTGATGGACAGCTTTAGCCTATGCGGGTTACGTAATCCCAGAATGATTAGGGAAACGAGTTTTCTTCATGGACTTTGTGTAAACTGCTTGCTATCTGTAAGTAAATAGTTGGCTGCGGCTTTCGGGCTCCGACGAAATTTTCCAGCTGGCCCCTTTTGGAAGAATCCCTAGCCTAGACTATGGATCTCGTTTAATCCCAGTACTACATATCCCTGCTACGACCTGACCCACTCCCTCAGGAGGTGACCTCATGTTATCTACTGTATCATTGACCTCATATCAAGCGGTACTAGGTGTTCCGTACTAAATGCTTGTGTAGATCGTTTGGAATACTTCATCTTTCAGGTGTTTTACAGTCCATGAAACTGGCTGTTACTGAAGTGCTCATGAGTTATGGGACGAGACATTTTTGTTCTATCGGTTGTTCGCTGCCGCCATCACTGCTTTGTCGACAACGGACCCAACCAAAACCGAGTCGCAAAGTAGGCTAAGACAGACCAGCAGGACAGCTTTCCTCGTGTCTGTCATTGCCCCGCTTCACTGTATATCAGTTTCACAGAAATCCACTCAAATTATGGTAACTTTCACGCCATTACATCCTGTCAGAAGCCATGTTCTTCTGTGGTTCCAGACATAGATCGGGTGGGTCACACGGTTTGTAACCCGTCGTTCTTTACTCATCGGCGGCTACTTCCACTCATCTTCGTCACACCAGTTTGGGATTTATACAGGTGAACACTGGGTGCCCGACATGATCAGCGGTGAACTGACGTTCTTAGTGCGTGGCCCAACCGAGCAAATACAGACATTTTAAGGGTTTGGGCAGTTGAAATTTATTAATCCACATTGCTAGCATCTCACGTTTCAGGCGGCCTGATTACTCACTTGTTTTCTCACACAGCGCGTACGCCTAAGCGCAAACATCGATATCGGAAGACTTTAATACCTCCCATCATCTAGCGGCCATTTTTAACAGCACTAAAAGTGCAATTGTTAAGCTGAATTTCGGTCTTATAGTTAAAACCCTCAATTTTACGTGGGATACCGTTTCACACCAAAACTAAGTCGCGCCGGTGAAGGTAGTTCTATCCTCAGGAATGCACTCTGACTTCATTTCCGACACTCCCGCCACTCGAAATGCAGTTTCCCACGGACACGAACCCGTATACAAGTTCCATAGGTTCATCGCATTGCCTGAGCTTAACCTTGTTGTCGTGTTCTTGGGGGCAACGCTTTACACTTCGAGACTGTGAAACACGTCGAACGTAAATGAACAGGACGAGAAGCATGATGCAACCAATGCTATGCCCTATGGATGGTGCCAACCTATAGCGCTTGGTTACCAGGAATGTCCATTTCACTCGATGACCCCTTACTTTTACTCATAGCTCAGTTGTTTGTCTGAGAAATGTAGACACCTTTATGTCAAATGATTGAATATAGGCGTAGGCTATTTTTAGTATTCAAGTCCCTCCCTCTTCTTTGTTCTCTCTATCTTTACGGGGTGCTTTTTACTTCATGGCTGTGTGGCAGTTAGGCATCAGGGAGAACCGCTGGTCTATTGCTGTCCATAATGATGATGAGGTCATTTGATTTCTCACCCGCATGGAAATCGAAAACGAGACTCTGTGAGCGCCGCAGTAACACTCCGTTTTGTTTCCCAGTTGACCGAAAACACAATCGTTCTGTATTGACTTCCATGGTCGAATACTGTGACCTTGAGGCAGTTATATACATCATCGTTTGTTGGCGGCATATCCATCAAATCTTCATCGTATAATCCACATTCTTGTTTTTGTCTGAGTGAAGTTGATTGTCATCGATGGGATGCTGAATTTTGCATGACGTAGGTGAAGACATCCACTTGCTGTTTACTTGAATGCACAGAAATGGCTGTTGTGAATCGAGTAATGCCAGGTGTTTATGTCAATCTTCAGTCAAAGTTCTCTTCGATTCATTTTCGCACAGATGGAACAGGTAGCAGTATGTTCCTCACCTACCAGCTATTCGCTCAGCTTTCAGTATCTGAATATTCGGGTTCCTACTCGGAAAAATTTGCTAGCTTACCACTAGGTTTCTATGCTCAGTTTTACCATCAGTCTTGCCCGGTCGAGGTGGTCCGATGACTGAACCTGGACGGCGAGTAAGCAAATGAGTAACGGGAGCCAACTGTTTACGTAAAGATTTTGACTACCAAAGCCACAAACGCTATAGATCGTTTATCCATACCGAATAACACTAAGGGTGTACGACTGGTATTGCTACTCTATGGAGGTTGATGCCATTTTACGGAAATGAGTTGGGACAGATCTGCGCAACACCGATTACCGGTTACTTTTTCTAAGGACATTTTTAATGTCATACTATGTGGTTTTACTATGAAACTGAACTCCTTTTGGCTTGTTGAGACCTTAACGGCTGAATATATTAGTAGACGCAAAGTTGTGTATTAGAAAAACATAGAAGAGCACATTTTTGGAGCATTCATCATTTGAGTTCTATAACGAGTCAGCAGATGCAATTTATGTTGAATATTACCCACACATCAATCTGCCACACATTTAAACAAGCACTGGCAGTTTTCCAGTTCTTGGATCATGGCCATAGCACAAACAGTAATACAAACAGTTTGAAAATTGTCATTCACTAACTGGTAGCCGTGAGCTAGACGTACACTAAGGTCTCCCCACAATCAGGGGAAATTGCGTTCGTAATACGTAGAGTTGGAAATGGTTCGTGACACCCGTTAGCCAGCGTCGGTAGTTCCGCTTGCAAGACGGTATGCTAATACTTTCTCATTCAAGATAATAACGTCGAAATCCGTTCGGATACAGAAGGTTACACTCCTTGTTTTTTTCCGTAGCAACCCTCTATATGCAGTTGGTCAACAGAGAATACCGGAGTTTCTTTATCCTAGAAGAAAACCGACGCCGTTAACCGATTATGAACGAGCTATACACTACCACAGAAGTGACTACTTGAGGGAGGACACATATACACACTGACCTTTGGTTAAACACTTATTTCTTAAATAGATCGCTGAGTTGACACACAAACACACACAGGCTGCAGATGAATAAAATACTCTACAAACAAATGGACGAAACATACAGCGTGCGTTGACCTGCACCTAGTAGTTCGATTTCTGTCTGTTCCACCATTGTGATTTTCAACTTGTTTGCTATTCAAATGCACCGTACACAATGAAACGTAACTTAAGATAGGTTGAACTGAGCTGAAGATCCTAAAAAGCAGTGTGCTACTTACGCACTAACGTGACCACGCTAATGTAAATGTCTAATAAACCATGAACCATAACGGTATAATGATGTAGCCTTAATCAACTCAGGTTGAAGCTCTTCTGTGCTTGTGATTCACTGTCAATGATGGTAGTCCTCTATCACGCGAAGGGTAGGAGCATTTGTTGTGTGGTAATTTCGATGCAGCTTCTTTCGGAGGACTTATTCATTACCTTGAAAATACTCCTCAGAGGATCTTGAGTAACACAGCCGTTTACCTAGTGTATGGGTTTTATCTTGCGTGCGAAACTTAAACGAATTGAATCAAATGTGACCTGTTAGGGAAACACAAATTGTGCATTTCAAAAGTTGTTGAAACGTTAAGGGTTATATCAATGGCAATAAACAATGCTTAAAAGCAAGATAAACAAATGAAATGTTAAATGACCCGTTAAGATTGTAAAAAACGGAATAAGAATTAAGCAAATATTTTGTGTACAGACCCCGTTTGAGAGGCTTGATTAGATGTATATGATTTCGTCTGTGCTTGTACATTGAGGCGTAGAATGAGTTGTCGCTAAATGACTGTATAAATTTGAAACTGCTATACGTAGTATTTGGGCGATATCATCGACCATTATACGGGTTTGAGACTGGAAGTATTTAACAGCCGAATCTAGTCCTCAAGAGTGTTGTGCATGATAATGAATGAAAGCCGGAAGCACCATCGCTCATAAGGATTACGGCGAATAGCAAGAACGGATAAAATTGCAAAGTTAACTATACCTTGAGTAATTGCAAATAGTATTGAGTTTTAAACTGATCTCTGGGAGAACAGCAAACAACTTCAGAATGGAAGTTGTTCCGGTGATTGGTAGTATGGAAAGTGAAGAATTGCTGCTTGATTACAATCCTGGATAGAAGATTGTAAATTGTCTGTCGTTACCTCGTCGTTCGCCCCCAGTCACTAAGATAAAGCAGTGCCCTACAAGTATTGCATTGAAGAAAGGTGCGTAGGAATTAAATAATATCCGGGGTCATTGAAACATGAGAGTAGATGTTTCAGAAATGTTAGATCAGAATTCAGACAGGACGCATTTTTGATTCGATTGTTTAACATGATTACTGATGAGTGTCTCATGGTAAGAGTGCATACGCAGACCGAATAACTTACTCAAATGTTTGAAATGCCTTTTTATCAAACGGTCGCAAGCTGTATTTCCTCGTTCCAAAAACTGCAAACCTCTTTTTGCCACTATGGGCGAACGATAAGTTACAGAGACCTACATATTATTCATATTGGTGTGCGTAATCTCTGATATAACCTGCACAATATGATTGACGTAGGTATTTCCAGAGTTCCAACAGGGCGAGGTTTTTGTGTGTAGTGTTGCTGGGATCGACAATAAACGTCTGATATGTGCCTGTTCCAGTCAGGCTGGATTTGCGGCACGCGAGACCGCTGTCGTCTCCAATCATGAACTCGTCCGCCACAAACAGCGTTGCTGAAAGCTGGGGCGTGAGCCGACTTACATTTCAGCGGTATGACTTTTCACGTGTCTTCTCCATACTATCTCCTCCTTATGTATCTACCCTGGATTCATTCGACCGTATTTTCACACCGCTCTCTAACAGTACCTGTATGTTACAACTATACCGCACCGTTATATAATCATAACTTCCGAATCCCTCCCCGTCGTTCTGCTTACATACTCACGTGTGCAGGATTGTGCACTGTCAACCACAACATCTGTTTCTAAGTACCAAACGAATACGCATCTCAAGCCCCTTCCGAAAGTATCATATTTTTCCGATCGGATATATGGGTCCTTCTGGCCGA
>LOND01004713.1:18264-33839 GCA_014220965.1 Paragonimus kellicotti
TATACCTGGCTTCAGACTAGGTGTTTGTCATCTTAGTGTAAATTTTGTCCATCCAGGCTAGTTCGGTTGCTCCGGGTGGTGTGACTGTCACATGCCTCTGGTTTGGTTACTTTTCGATTGACTGTTTTGTTGTGTTTCACAGATAATTGTAGGTAATAACACGTCATACCACTTTTGTTGTGAGCGGTGAATAACGCACTTTTATTACTCAATAAAGACATGCAAAAGACTGAAGTAAAGACTACAGTTTTCACCTAGAATGATCCCGTTATGTTAGGCACTGGTTTACCTGTGATATGTTGGACTTCATATTCTCTGAAGCCTCTTGGTTAGTACACTGTTGATGCACCATGAGTTCCGCACGAAGGTTATACTGTCGTATTTTTATACATCGTCGAATACACCTGGAACATCTAAGATTTGGCATCAGAATTGTTTGTGTTTCCTGCAGTACTACCTATGCCACCTTGGAGGCTGAAGCGTTTCATCAGCAAAACGAGGCGATGTGCAATCTTCGCGGTTCATGTGAGTCCTGTGGACAATATATCAGTCGATTGTTGCAGCGAATACTGCGGTAACAGCCTCACTTATTCCTGACACAGCGAAAATCTCACAGCGCTGACCTGAAGCTGCTTATCACGTTATTGAAGCCGCATGTTCCTGACTTGCCTTAGGTATTATATGTTTTGTATATCCCAGATATGTTTCAATACCCAGAATCGCATCGGTAGTTCATTCCGGGCAGTCATTTCCTTCTGTTGAAAAGCTAAGTGGCTACGACGAACGACAGCCGTTTGAAAAATAAATATCCGAACTCCGAATTGACTGCAAGGGGCTGATTGATTTGCTGCACATGTCGTTAGGCAAGCTCGTGACTGTCAAGGTCGTGATGATCAATGTGATGACCTATATTGACAGACCTTCACCGTCGCAATCGCAACTAACCATCTCTCACAGCAGCGGCAAATTCCACTTGCCAATGCTGGATTTGAAGATTTTTCTGAAAATGAACAGTGATCTGGATAACGAAGCGGTCTACAGAGATTTTGTAATCGATGCGCGCGATGGTTTCCAATATCCACGGATTTCTGAGAACAAACGGGACCTGTCGCCCAATGGACAGCACCATTTTCCAAACAATTGTGATCAACTGGTCTTTATTCTAATCCTCTAAAAGACGCTGTTCTATGTGATCGGAACATTACTCAAAAAAGTGAAGGAAACGTGAAACATTTTATCATGAGGTGATTCCAAGGAGTGAAAGAGAGAGACGGTGGAAAATCCGAACGCCGACACTCAGAGGCTCACCACAAAACGGTAAGAATATGTATATTTATGGAGGTCACTTAATTGGAAGGGCAATCCGGAACTAGAAGACGCAAAGAGAAAGACCAGCGGAGGTAGCTGGGAGAAAACATAAACGGATACGGTGTGTTGTTGATTTATGAATGAAGCTGGCTGAAGTGAGCCCACAATATGCAAGTACCGTTAATTTTGTGCGATATTACTTCTGTTATTCAGGTTAGTAGGGTAGATTTAGATGACCAGAAGGAATGGTATCGAAATAAAGCCTTATGGCCTTCCGGAAATACTGCCACCACTGCGTGTGCAAAATCCATCAGGTGAATATGCGCCCCAGGTTTCTGACGCAATAAAGCCCTGCTTGTTACAACTCCTGTTGATCGTTTTATAATAATAATAATATATATTTCTCAACGCATTCGTGAGAGACACGCTCGGATGTGCGCGATCATGACAGATAATTACAGGCGTTACAAATCAACAAATGTTTACATTGTAAGACAAACATGAAGTCTGCTGACAAAAGAATGCATAATCAGACAGAGATAGGTTGCGGTTTACGAAAGTTTGATACACACATCAGTCTACTCGTTGCGTTATTCTCAACCGATCGTCTTCGGTTCGCTCGACCCTACATGTGGGATTCGAATTGCTGTAGTAGTTCAAGCGAATAACCAGGAATGTAAGAAAGGTGCCGTTAGCTTGATTGGCCGACTCGGATGATACTCTGGCCAACTGGGAACCAACTCTGGCTAACTCTGAAACGACTCTGGCTAGAGTCGGACGGACTCCGGGCCAGACAACACTTAGTGACGACTTTGATAGGAAACAACTAGGACTACAAAAAAGTGGGCAGTGTGAACCCCTGCAGTTTCTCCCCTCGTTTCCGGTCTGTGAAGCTCAAAAGCCACTTAATGAAGGCCACCCCTGTGATTGACAAACCACCAGTAAATCGTCTAGTTTATTTCAGGGTCAAATATCTGGGCACCATATTGCCCGTTAAAAACCGTGCTGAGCTTGACGTCATCATACTTGTCACAAGTCATTTTGCCAAACCGTCAAACTATGCTGTGATCGTTGCTAACCGGATTCGCATTTACACCTACTTCGAAATATTGTATAAGCTCGGCATAAACCTCAGCAGACAATTTGTGTGGTTATTAGCCATAACCAGAGTTAAGACTCCCATCATCGGGGTGAACATCTTGTTCGGTACATAATTCACTATTCCTGAACTTTGCAACTAATTTCGTTCCCTTTTGAAGGAGTCTCATTAACTCTCACTACCACCAAGCTTTAACGAGCCAGTGATGCAAACCATGCAGCATCATGTTGCCACGAAAGGATTCCATGCGCACTTAGAACATCGGTTTGACACTGCGCATCCACAGATAGCGTGAGCCGAACTTTGCCACATGCTTCAGTCAGGTATCATGCGGTCCTTAGAGAAAAATTAGTTATCTCCGTGGCACACGGTACCAGAAGGCCTCCCAGTGACTTTGAACAAGGCGACCATCTCCGATCGATACCCAATGCCACGCTGCGTGTAGTCGGTAGACCGTAAGTATCTCTGAAATATTTGGGACAACAAGGTTTTTCAAGTTACCGAAGTTATAATTTGGTGGTGTGTTTCAGTTCCTGAAATCGTAGAATTCTGTTGCTGAGAAATCTTTTTGTTTAATCTTCCGAAGACGTAAGCAAGAATATGCGGTAGTTCAATGGCATACGAATTAATGGAAAAATAACGAAAAGTTGCATTTTACGTTATTTAGGAGAATTAATGGTGGAATATAATGAAAATCGATGTCATAGACGTGAAAACACATGCTTTTATTTAAATCTGAATGTAATTAGGCCGGAAAACGTGATTATACCGTTGTTAGGATCATGAGGACTACGCTTTTATAAAGCTGCAAACGTAAGATACGTCATAAAACATATTGCAACGTAGGATTATGCGCAAAAACTGGGCAAGTCGGTGGTATTTTCTTAGTTATATTCGGCATGCATAGCCGTCGGTTGCTACCACTATTGCAAATTTTCCATGGAATCATGACGTACGCTGGAATGGGACGAGGTGACCTGCTGAACAAGCAAAATCTCAGCTAACGAGGGAAGGCAAACAGTACTCCATGCTTAACTACATAACTGCTCCATCCACTTGTACTACCTTACAAGTTAAGCCAAATAGTACATCATGCTTAAACACTTATAACTGCTCCATCCATTTGTCCTACCTTACAAGTTAAGCAAACCAGTACTCCACGCCTAGGCGCTTGTAAATGCTCCATCCATTTGTCCTACTTCACGAGTTAAGTCAGTCACTAGTCTCTGTTCTCATCTTGCGCAACCATTTTATCCATGACAAACGTCTTCACCACAATGTGCTCACCCATCATTTCTCGAAAATTTCGAACAGCCTACGTAGTGAAGCATACTTCTCACTACGAACGTACCCGTACATCACGGGTCGGCCGTGTCCCATACCATCTGTTACGAGGAACTGATATAACTTCCAGCTTCGAAAGTATGACAAGTGTTCAATGACATACTTGTGCCTGTTTGTCCCGTGGGTGGCATCTGTGGTGGAGTGCAGCCAATCGTGTACGCCATATCTGCATTGACCAATCAGGTTGTTTGACATTGACCTATATAACCAGTGTCCATAACAGACTAGATGAGACTTTGTGTGGTGTAGTGAATACACATCTTGCTATGAACCCGACTTCTTCTACAGCATTCACATACACAACATGCGGGAAGCGTCGGAATAGTTCAATTTGCGTTCGCTGGGCAAAGCAGATATGCGTATATCTGTTGCCTTCATCCCGCATGGTGCGCACCTATCGCACTAATCACCGACAGAACTTCCTCAAGGTTCTCTGATGTCCGTTACCATTGTTACATAACAAACTCACTTGACAATGCAGGCTTTAACTTGCGGCGGATGTTTCCAACGTCAGCGGTTGTGATAAACTTCCCGTAAACATCCGCTACATACTGCTTAATATCAGCAGTTGGTGTATTGTATTGGAACAGGCTCCTGCATTCGTTCAATTCACTGACGATTTGTCTACGATTCGAAGGATGGGACTCATATAGCAGACGAGCGAGAAAGTGGTTGTGCTCTAGCTCGAAAGAGCACACAACCAGACAGGCATTTCGTCGGACCACATGAAATCGTGATCTGCAACATGTGTCGCGAGAACTGATTTGTTAAAACTAACAGTTAACCCACTAGACACGTCGCACACCTCTGCATACACTCCTACGACTTTATACTTCGTACAACGATTTTCAGGGAAGCATGCAACCTTACCTTATCGTACTTCAGAACCGTTTTCGACCTACGGCTCGTCCCACGAACGTAAATAACGCCCACCTCCTCCATGTACCTCTGAAGGCACTCCTGGAACTGTGAGAAGGTGCGAAATTCACGGTTCTCAAACATCGCTTGAAAGTCGCAATATATTCCATTTCCTACAAATAAAAAAAGGAAAATCATAAATGAATGAAAAAATGAAAAATAAATGTAAAAATTACTTCAACATCCTTGTGTTAACATTCTCACACGCAACCAACCACAACAGCAGCCATACCGAATTTCGAAAACGATATACCATAAGGTCGTTTTCAATTAACGGTCAGTTAAAACAAACATATGTGAGTTCATGACGCAGACTTCAGTGATTTCGATTTCTGCACTGGGTACGAAGCTCTTAAAACGGTTTTTTCGTAAAAAAAATAAGCTTCTTTGCCGCAGCAACGGAAGAAACCACGGTCTTGCGACTAGCACTCAAACGGTGTCACAAATCCAGGAGTTCACTTCGGGCTTATCTTGTGAGGTGATCTCACAATTAGAACTTGACCAGGCGTACAATTACACCCAAGTCGCATCGAAAGATATCCTCAAAATAGTGATAACTATGCCACTTGTGCTACGAAAATTTCTCCGTATGTCATTCGAGCAACGCGACCCGACATGGACGTTCTGGCGTTTCATTGACGAAGTTTTCCGCAGACTGGGTTTCGCGTGTGCAAAGCGTTACGCATACGTTTGTAAAACTTTGTCACTACTTCAAAACCATTATGTTAGTATAAATGCGTTCAACTGTGCGACTGAGGGTTCAACATCATACTTTCCTAGAAAATATATCTACCCTTCGGACGTATTCCCTTTGCCTTGAGACATCACCGCGAACCCATCCCATACATTGCCGTTCACAATGAGGCGTCTCCGTCGTTCCACTGGACTGGTTCATTTTTATTGCTTCTTTATTCCAGACTGTGCCACTTGATCCATCTGTTCATAGATGAACGAAATTTCGCCATAACAAACAACACGTTGTCCACATGTGTAATACAGGCAGTTAACAGTGCTAAGACAGATTTGGGTAGTGGTGTAAATCTTCATTACCCAAATGCGGACCCAAAACCCATCTATTTTCTTCACAGTCGATGAGTTCACTTGGGCAATGGGCAGTGTCGCCCAGCGACTTGCGATTAATGAAATTCAACCACTTGACTTTTTCTCGTAAGAGCCACAGCCACCTCAGGCGAAGTACAGAACGTTTCGGTGAGAATTTCGTGCTATCCGATTCGGCGATAAGCACCTCCCACACTCATAGAAAGGTCAGCACGTCATTATTCTTATCGACCATAAACCATTGGTGTACGCTTTTTATGTCGAGCCCGACAGAGGTGCGCCAAGATAGGTACGACGCCTCCACTTCATCTCTCAAGTTTCGACGGACATGCGGTATATCAAAGGCGAAGCTAACTTGACGGCCAATGCATTCTCCCGTCCAAAGTAGATCATACCTACAACGAACTTTCCCATATATCCCAGAGCTAGATACTTCATGGTAAGAGAACATTCCATGAAATGCTTCAATACACCACTAAACTTAGTTTCCGTATCTATTCTCGGGGATGACATCTTTTCGCGACACACCCACAGGACATCCTCGTCCATGTATTCCCGAATACCTCAGACCTCTAACATTTGAACACTCACTCCATAACCCATCCAGGTAAGCGCGCAACCATCGAACTTATTGCCATCCGCTTCGTATGTCCATCAAGGGTTGAAGATTCATGCCTCTGGATTTGACAGTATATATCCTGCCAGCAAAGTGAAGTCCTCACACATACCACCACTAGTCCAGGCATGTTTTTTCCTCCCCTGACACATATTTTGGTCATGTGTAAGTTTATACTGCCTACCGCTCGACGACTACAATTGGTTCACGCACATTTCACCTGTTGTCAGTTTACTTGCCTGTTGTCTTATGCCTATCCCCTTGAGGGCACTTTGGCCGAAACAATAGTCAGGGCTTTTGTAACGGCCCATTACCGTGAGCCAAACCTAGTGGATTAGTCTTAATCACTCACTCACCAAACATATGGTTAGCAGCCTCTGCGTCTTGTGTCTCACCCACGCATGCATTCGTCTGACAAGGCCCAAGGTCACTTAGTTCGGCATCACGCACGTAGCAGACCATCGCGCGATCCGACGGTCGCAGGCCGGATCACGCACACAATCTGCTCAGATCGTTTCTCAACTTCACTCGCTCGAGTGACAGCAGGCACTCGTGTTTACATTGGTTATCGATGTCGCACACCCATATATACAACGCACGCACGCACCCACTAATTCATCTCCATGCAGTTTAAACTACATGCATTTGTTACGCATGCATGCGCACGCCTAACATGACCAACCTTCCGACGCCGAGCCTCGGAAGGCAGATGCTTTGGCAAAGAACAAGAGGACGTCAGCTACAACACAACCCCATGACTCCAAAGCGATTTAACGAGATCAAGCCACTTATGCATTCTAGACATACATAGCATACATGTGGATATTGTTCCTAGTGCACGTGAGTCCCACATGTTGGTTCATTTCATATTATTCCTACTACAGTTCATGGCCCAGTTATAAGCATCAGCCTTAAACCATGTATCAACCATTCGTTAAAAATAGCAACTATTAGAATGTAGTAATTTTCAGGCGGCCCACAAACCCTACTTAACATGCTGGTCGAACGCTGAATCGCGAGCTTCGGTGCCACTTCCGCCATAACAACAGATCGCAGTACCGAACTCCACTCTGGTTTGTTCCACGAAATAACGCAGATTTTGAGCTGTATTTCCCCATGTACAATGGAATACCACCATTGTTCAAATGGTTCATTCGGACGCTTTTACCATCGACTGAAAGCGTCACTGTCATCCCAGAAGTAAGCCAAAAATGGATCGACTTCCTTCCTTTCAATTTTTTCCGGCATTCGTTTTACCGTTGAGTGAACGTCAGCAACACTGCGGCGGAAATGATCTAGGGAACTACTCTCTATCCTTCTGGCGACTTTTTGTACCCTGAGACCATCCTCTCACGATTCTCAAGCAGCGATCAAGGACGACTTCATTCTGTATTTCGTCTGTCTCGACGGGCCGTCAATAGCTGGAATGCGCTACCAGCGCAGGTGGTGCTAGCACCCAATGATGTTACCTTCAAGCGGCTCCTGGATGTGCATATGGTAGCACACAGTAAGAAGAAAGACAGTTAACGCCCTGCTTATTCAGGTGTCGAGACGCACAGTGAAGAGGCTCACACAGTCGGCGACTCCTGCCTTCTATCAATGAACAATGAACAATCTACAGTAACCCTGTCCGCCGACTATGTTAAGCGACCTCGGAAACACATTATGGACGTTTGTTTCACACCGGCACGCGAACAACACTATCGGGAACAATAGTCGTCGAAGTTTAAAACCTGCCCTTTTTTCTCTGTGAGAAATCATGGGCCGTGGAGTCCACTCCAACCGGTTTGTGATTCTCCCTACATTGTACTTCATCAAACAGAAACATATTGTGATCGGCAAACAAACGTTAGGTCATGCTCCAGCTTCACCGTTACGTGGCATCAACTATGTTTGGAAAGCTTCCGTTGCTTCTCAGTAGCATCCGACGTTTTCCTAAACATCGCTTGTTCTCAGTAGGTTCAGTTCACTCGTTATTTTATACTGACAATTGTAGTTCATTTTCCGCACAACCCACGTAACACTTACAAGGAATATCCACTTAGTTATTTAATAGCAGTGTAAGACGTTAGATAAACGAACACCACTATACATCCGTGTCACGTGCCTACAACTTCATCACCTGAACGCAAAAGCAACTCATAGTCAGAGATAGAGATCCTTTGAGCCACTTTTGCAGTTCACAAACTGCAGATGTCATAAACGGCACACAGATTGAAAATGTGAACTTAAACTTCTCGATGTGAGCACACGAATAAAAGTGTTACTTGATCCGAAAGTGAATAGGTAAAGATATCGTACACAAAGGAGCATCCTTTGTTGAAAGTTTAAATGAAGAAGTTGTCAGGATCTTCCTATTGCAAACGTCAGTTGAAATTGCAAAGTACAAACTGGTGAATACAATGTTACTGATGAGTAGTCGGGGATTTGATTAATTTCAAGTTGAACATCAC
Organism: Paragonimus kellicotti; assembly: GCA_014220965.1. NCBI lineage: Eukaryota > Metazoa > Platyhelminthes > Trematoda > Plagiorchiida > Troglotrematidae > Paragonimus > Paragonimus kellicotti. Next base: position 27,062 of record LOND01004713.1, read on the forward strand.
CCACAATTGATTGCAGACTGTGAAGTCTATGGGAATGCGACAGCTGCGATCAATTGTGGGTGATGTTCAACTTGACATACAATGTTGTCAATTCACTATGACCGAAAGATAATATGCATATTAGCGCGTTTTCCCTGAGGTAGCAGATGGGGAGTGAATATACAATTTCGATTTCGTGAAAAACGAAGAGGAACGAAGGACCTGAGTAAGACAGTCAATAACAGTTGGATAAAAATAACCATGTGCCTGCAGCAGAACAAAGCATACATTTCGCAAGAACTCGATAAGACGGTGACGTCGAATTAGATACGACAGGTATCAAATCGTTCGACCGTGTTAAGGGTGCATTAGGCACTTCTATCATGTTGCGCGGTTTCAAATAAGCCGCCAAGTTAACTTATCTCCCCAGACACCTCAGTTAACGCCGTTTTTTGACAGTACACTCATAGACTGTGAAAACTAATTGCCTTCTTTTCTAGACGTATACTTTCCGTCAAAACCAGGCACAACAAGTTCGGCACAGAGTTGCTAGCTATCTACTAGGCTGTTTGTCACTCAATACACATCTTTAACGAATATAAGTTCGTGATTTTCACCGGCCACAAACCACTAGTCTTTACCTTCTCTTGTTGGTCTAATGGGCAATTGTCACGCAAGCTTGGAAATATGCACGTTGTGCCTCAATTTTTGTCGAACACATGCCACACTTATGATAACGATAACTTTGTTGCTGACGTTATATTGCGATTGCTAAGTGATCACTACTCAGCCTACTTGGCCAGTCGTCGTGGCCGATACACAACGTTCATTGAATGCGCTTCACCCTCACATCTCACAGCTGAATCCTTGCTAGCAACTGTTGGTACGATCTTTTGCATCATCTCCACTGAGCGTCTGCTTCCAATGGTTAGGTTTCTATTTCGGAGGCATGCGTTCGATACTACAAAATGTCGTCCACCTTCACATCTCTGCCGAATTGAAGCTTGTGTCCGACAAGTATGTTTGTTCCGGAATGTTAGAGGACGTCCAAAGCTGGTCATGCAGTAACCTAGCTTAAAAGTGATGAAATTAATCGTCACGTATCATCGCCGGTAGGCCAACGTGTGTCTATTGTCTGTCGTTGGTCGCTCGTCCACGTCAAAATCGTTGATCCCTTGCAACCACATAGTGGTATGTCATATCTTGTGACGTTGCTCGATCACTTCACACTGCATTTCTTAAGGTGCCACCGCGCTTGCGCTAAGGTTTATCCTCCACCTGCGAACGGAGTGGTTGAGCGCCTTCGTCGACAACTGGAAGCAGCACTCGATAAAGCCGAATCTATTGGTTAGAGGGAAACCCATCCAGTGGTTCTATTAGGTGTCCGTGCGGCCCTCAATGTCGGTATTCACACTTCCAAAGTCAAGTCTCATTACGGCCAACCACCACATTTACCTAGGAATTATTTCGCCACTACGGCAGACAGGCTTAGGTAGGGCGCTTCTTTTGTTAAACGGTACGTCATACACATGCGTCGTTTCTGTTCGACGGACATCCGGGAACAACATAGCAAGGTTTTTATTCTCCATGACTTTCAGCATCGTACATAATTCTCTGTGCGTGTGGATGATCACCTACGTTCCCTTACACGTGCTCATGAACAGCATTTTAGAGATTCTTCAAGTTGCTCGAGAAGACACGAAACTGATCCTAACGCTCTTATCAGGCCCACTTACAATGCTCCCGGCAAGACGCCTTCTAGGTCCAATTTGTCTTTTTCCACCACTTAGTCTCTAATTGGTGATATTCCACCCATCAGATACTTGCCATCCGTTGGTTAAAAAATCTTTTCAGCTGGCAGAATCTTTGGAGGGAACGTTTATAAGTTCACTCAAGACGTGCTCTATCGAGGTCGGCTGATTACTTACAAAAGCTACCCCCCACGAAAAGCAACATATTCTTGCGTGATTTCATTTACCAAAACTGCTTTTTCTTGAGCGTAACAGTTGATAGCCTGAGATGACTCATACTTTTGTGCACGGAAAATATCCGCTGTCTTGAGTTTTAGAGGGTTATGTCACAAACAATTTGATGGTGCAATAATCGGCAGTCCATTTGGCCAAGCGTTAGCGAATATATTTTCCACGACCGTTGATTTGTGACAGTCCGAAAAGATAACTAATGCTAGTTTCTGCAGGCGGCATCTATATAATATTTTAATGCGTACATGCACTAAATTAACGCCTTCCCAGGTATACACAATGATAACCAGACGCGAAATAAGGACACCACTAATTGCGGGGAATCGATAGTATATTATACGATAATCACAATAGATCTCAGTCAGCGCTAAACAATATCGATATGCGGAAGTAGCTAGGGAGGTTAAGGATCCCACCGTCAAACGCGCGGGTAAGCCGGAAAAGTGTGTAAAGCGCCATTGGCGCGCATAGGCCGACAAGCATGCAAACAAACAAACGCGATCGCATGCAACAAGCAGACGGCAGGCAAAGATCCTTAAGATCCTATGTACAATGTGAACTATGATTTTGGGAAGAATTTTACACATCGTACATACAGCAGACAGACCAGGATGTCTCCAGTCACTACACCCCCCCCAATATCTTGGTTTGTATCACTAGTATTCCCTTTACTTACCTTTCCGACCTTCTGAATTCCGTTCAACTAATGCTTTCTGACCCTCACGAAAAAGAGACAAACGACAACTTACCTTTTCCAGACACTAATCGTTAGACGTCAGATTAGTTCAGTGCAACGCTCTGTGAACCCCATGATCCATTTAGGTGGCCACTAGTGAGAGTTTCCCTCTTTTGTGTCGGCTGAACACAAACCAGGTCTGGTACGAACCCTCCGTCTCAGAGCCCTATTAACATTCACCGACGACTGCTTACAAAAGGAGGAGGAAAGAGTGACTAAGGCGTTACTCCCTCACGCATATCCGGAGAAGTTTTGTTGACATTCACAACCAAGAAAGGTCGATCAAGACCGATGTATGTATAGTTCTTAAGAAGCATGTCTTTTTGAGCCTGCCTTTCAAAAGCGACAATATCACGACTGGCCTAAGTCGAAAATTACAGTGTGCCCTCACTCGCACGTACCGTGTGACTGATTTGTGGTTACTGTCCACGACTAGAAGTGTTGGTCAGCTCGTTGACCGTCGTGAACTGCTGAATTGTTTTCCCTCAAATAATCTACCAGTTCACTTGCAGTTGACATGAGATCTACATCGTCAGAACCAATCATTGTCTGCTACAAATTATGATTGAATGTACGTCTAAATAGTTGGTGCGCGTGATGACACAACATATAATGGTGAAAGAACTAGTGGTCCGAAATTCTACCTCGTCCATCGCAAGATCCATCACGAGAACAGGTCCCGTCGTTGAAGCGATCAACTCACTTGATGAGTTATTGCGCAACCGGGGTGTGGAATTGTTCGTTTTCTCCTGGGCATTACTAACTCTGTACAGGAACTGTTGAGAAGCAGTATGTCTACCGCGGAACTAAAAACATCTCTTTTTTATTTGTAACTCGATGATTAGCCGTTTTTAATATTGCTGTTATCCACATGTCTCATATATTTCCCCGTTTCCAATGTTACTGCTGTCCGCAAGTTCGACGTACTATAGCGTTTCACGTCTGTGACTGAAGGTACTAGAACAAACGCAAAAATCTCGTGATAACTGTCCTCTTTCGTTATTGTCTAAGTACACCATTGGAACGCACTGCCTGAAAGCTCTTCATTTGGCCACTTTTGTGCAGATTGAAAAGTGGGAAGATTTTTATTGGTCCATCTTTAGAAATATAGCGCCGTTGACTGTTTGCCGATGCAGAGCGCGCAATATGTCTTTCAGTAAGAGTCTTCTTACATTTGACTGCCGCATTGCCCCCTAAGAAGTGACATCACTCGGCAACAAGTAGGCTGAATCAGTGTTGTCAGACATCGACAACACGACCGGGTGGTCGTTGAATATTAGTTTTACTTCAAAAAATAATGTCAACAGAATCCGATCGTCAGTCGTCGGCTCCAATTAATCTGTCTTCGTGGTTTGTCAAATAGCCTCTATCAGTCGCCCCTGGACTCCACCTCTGCGACTAACAGGGTGGATTGAAATGCCGCAGCACCTCTTCGTAGTAGTGAAACTGAAGAAGGAAATAGATGAATTACAATAACCCTCGACACAAAATAATGGATGAAATCAAGAATTGAACTCACCAAAGATGGACAGTGAGCATGAAACTTTCAATGATGCCAAGGGGTATTCGAGGTGTCCTAAGCGCAACTGATGGTGTGTAGTACTGGAGCTGAAATTTAATCCAACAATGGAATGTTTTAGCTGGCTGACCAGTCACCGGCATTGTAGGAAGCGTTGAAACGTGTGCGTTTCAAATTTTACACAAAAGTGCTGTGTCACTATTTTTTCATCAAGTCATACAGAACTATACAATACGATCTGATATAGCAGTTACGCGAGGTTAGTAAAATGAAGTACAAAACTATGAATACACCACAGTAGCTTGCCATTACATCTTCCTGGTCTAAAATCCTACCCCATTACTGGAGCTCTGTGCCGTCATTCACAAAATCTTTGGCCGTTATGTGAATAAATATTGGTTTGCGTTCCTCTTCTTCCGGCAAACCGCATCAGTAGCATAAAAACTGGAGTTGTTGTCCACGTTCTGTGCAAACTTTACATGGACTACTCCAGAATTCAACCGCATATATATGCAGCAATATATCTTTCAGACTAGCCGACATATTTGTGCTTGGATTAGGCCAAAATAATTCAAACCGACTTGTCAGAAGAGGTGCTAATCAGGCAGCGTTTACACAAAATGGACTGCAGCCATCAACTAGACTGCCAGTTACCACATTTAGATGCCAGCAAAAAACACATCGGTCCATGACGTTTTTAGCCGAAGCGACACCGTGTAGAATTCAAGAACGTTAACGAATTGATGCAACCACACGTATCATTCCATAGTTGCCGTCTCTTAAATGAAAGTGCCGGATGATGATATTTGTCACGTAAGGCACTCTGGATAATATGATGGGGAACTTTGCGTCGAATTCTATGACCGTAGTAACATGAACAGACCGCCAATTAAAACGCGATGCGGGTTGTGGTAACGGCTCCCTTTCAATATCCTCCTTTTTCCAAAGGCATACGAGTTAGACAAAATTCACATTTAACAAGAAAATGACTCCTGATGCTGCGTGACATGTACTTCGGCTGTTTATAAAAACAGGAATGTCAAACGGCCTACCTTTGATGATTAATATTTATCAAAACCCAGTAAGATTTAAAATGATTCAACCATGTGATGGCTTTTAACAGTTTGCACCAATCAGAATGGCTGTAGCAAATCGGTATTGCTCCAATGGAGTTGCTTATTTGTTTGGTGACGACGAAGCCTTTTGCAGCTCAACACCTTTTTATAAGCTCACAGGTTTTAAGTGTTATGATTCATAAATTTTGCGGTTGCCTAATGAGCTCTGAACCACTAAGCTACTCTTGTACAGGATATATTCTTCACCCCACGTGTTACTCTATGCTCGCGTATACGTTTGCACAGTCGTGAATCAGAGGCATCAAGATCAACCGACAGTTTATCTGTTATGCACTTGATGGGACTTGCGGCTTCGTTGCTAGTGTAATACAGCATGATCATTGATTCATTCACGTCCTTACAACGTACACTTAGATTAAAGCACACCCTGCAGAACATACAAGCGGCAGTCAGCTTAACTCGAGCGATCTACACTGTCTTCAGTGGACCTACCAAGGCGAACGGTGAGCTTGTACGCTCATCACTTTGGTCACAGAAGCGAACATAAATAACTGCACCATATCCTGCTGCATATGCATCAAAGAACCATGCAACTCAAATCCACTTCTTGCAAACCCATTGGGACTTATACGTCCGTGGCTTTGCATTTCACCAACTTGTAAATGTTTCAGCCAGTTTTGCTATTCTGAGTAGTTCTGTGTATTGAGTAGATAGTCCCACCTCACCCCTTTCCGACCACAGCTTTAGCAATAATCCTTTTCTCCGTAGTAGCCAAGGGTTAACAAGAGGATACCATTCCTTGTAGCTACTTTACAGGACAACCGGGCGATTACACCCAAATGGTCTGACTTGTCTTCTTACTCGGTATTCACTATATCTTCGGATGATCACACCTTGTTACTTATTTCTCTCAAACTGAAAATTTATTCACTATAATCGACGTTATCGAGGATTTTACGACGAATACACAGCAATCTGGTTAAGGAAAATTCTCCTCTGAACAGAAGCGACAGTGAAAATGTAAACAAGGTTGGCTGTCGAGGATACATCTGTCAGACAGACTGGATAATTGTCGATGTGAAAATCCGTATGAACGGCTTGACACACACATCTTATACAGATGCCTCAATTACCCGCTGTTTTAAACAAAATAAAATTTACAAAGAAGGTACACGAAATAGCCTCAAACGAATTTACCGCCATCCGACATTCAGTAGGTTTAGTTGTGAAGTCATTTTGGGGCCACTAAATTGTACTCAGGGCGTCATGGTCAGTTCCGGTTAACAGGCTGGTTTCACAAGCACAAGGGTCAGAGTGCAAACTCTGATCCAGACAAGGATATGCACTACTGATGAGCCCTAATAAGAGCGAAACTCGAGTTCAGTGCTTTCTTTCAAAGTGGGTTAGCCAAAAGGCTTAGCTGAATGCAAATGCTACGATCAAGTGTGGATGGTGATCAGTTTTGCAATAATTTAAATCCCCGAAT
>LOND01004716.1:28942-39995 GCA_014220965.1 Paragonimus kellicotti
GGTTGATTCTGGTACCTCCGTCACCCTGTTAGAATTGGGTTTTTTGGCACTTCAAGTTTGAGCACACTCTTGTTAGAATCATTTTATTTTATAATATACCTCGATACATCATCTTAGCTGAATTATCGGATGGTTGGTGATTGATTTTAAACGCTATTAAGAATTTCTAAAACAAGCAACTTTCCTAAATAAGCGTAAAATTAAGCAAATGGAAAAAATGGGTTTGAGCTATTCGCTGAGTAAGTGGTCTTTGGGTGGAATTGTTTGAGTAAGTATTTCGTTAGAACCATGATGTCAGCAGCCTGTCTCTGGTACTAAACTAAACCCGTAGATCATAAATGGTCCTGACGTGCCAAACAAAACGCACAGCTCATCATTAGATGTGCGCTCGATTCATAGGTATATCAGGCGAACGGTCTTAACTGATCGACTCAAAAAGAAGACAATAATAAACGTCACATTGGCCAACGACATCGAAACAAAAACGCGCCTATCTTGCATGCTGAGAAAACCCCCAGTTTAGAAACCAGGTCTTGATCTAATACGCATTACGAACAGGCCACATATAATCTCTCATAAATGAATTCTTTTTCTAAGATGACAGAATCAGGACATTGAAAATGAAATTCTATGAGGAACAGGTATTTCCTCTGTGATAATTCCGCATATCCAAATATGTTCACGATGTCCGAGTCATATAAAACAAGTTCATAATATAACTTATGCTTACTATCAGGTTCAACCCTAATGGAGGATCATTAGCAGGCTAACTGGTTGTCGAAAAGCACAACAAAAATGAATACTAATGCAGAAGTAACAACAGATCACAGTGAATGGAAGCCAGTTTGCTTTTATTTTCAAAACCTTTCCAGAAATCGACAATTTAAGATCACTACACAGCTGGTCATCAGCCCTCCTCATCAATATACCTGTCATCATTCAACCAGCCACCTCCATCGTACTTAGCCACCCCAGACAAAAGATGTGAAGCTGTCGTCTTCATTGCCTAGACTACAGTCTTGTTTTTAGCTGTGTAAACCAAGTAAAACTACATCAACACTCATGAACCCATGAAATTCAACTGAACGTAACTATTCTACTTAGTGATTACCTCATCAGGAAAACGCAGTGCACCCGCTTCAACAGCGATTGGTCCTCTCACGTGCTCGTGCCAACAACGGAAATAACTGTTTTCCAGTTGTGCGGATAAAGTACTTTTGCGTGCGACTCAGCACTATTATTGTACGGTTTGTCTTTATTGAGTCAATCGTCAAACGATTGTAGTCTGTCTACGGTTACCTCAAAGTGTGTAGGTGTTTTTTAGCTTGTGAATGGGAATAGTCGTCAGTACCCCGTGAAGCAAAACCCGGAGTTACGTTATCAGTATGTGTCCATTCCCTGACCATTATGATTCAGACAGCTGGAGGTCACTTTTTGCTACAGCACAACTGATTCTTTCATATCAGTAACATCTTCATAAAGGCGAAGGGGAAGGCTTTGGATGTCTTATGTTTGCAAACACTTTCCATACCTTACCACTTCATTTCAGAATTCATCATTGCTTGTACATCAGTCCACTGCTCATACTATCCCCGTACAGGTTCGTTTAGTCTTTGGAAGAAATACCTCAAACTCCTGAACATGCTCATGGGATTCTTGATCTGTTGAAGCTGCGTAGTACATACACATTTTAATGATGAGAAAATTCAGTCTTAGTTGAAAACATGCAAGAAGGTTGCTAGTAAAATCCTTAAGGATAAGTCATTCTCCAGTCCCACTATTTTTCAACGATTACCCAGTCATAGGAAGAGATTTGAACCTAGTTTCTTGCACGTTGGAGCCACGAGAACAATTCATTAGTGATCACTTATATGTCCAAAACTTTTGTGAATCCTGAATGTAAGTATTCATATCCTCGTTGAATGAATGAGTGTATAACAGCAGCGATTTATTTTCAGGCCTGTAACTAGATTCGAAATCCTTCCATTTCAGTTATGTTTCAATCACAACGTATGTTTTTGTTATTACTGATAGACATGTGATGGTTACAATAGCTAGGTATCTGCTTCTCCGGAAGGATTGTTTCCATATGGCTTGGCTTACTCCCAAATTTTAGTCTGATCTTTCTCCTTTTCCAAATACACTGTTGGTAACTCTAATTTATCCTTCAACCATCTTTTCATAATAGTACACGGAACTGCTGTAGAAAAAGCCGACTCTGCCAAAGTATTTCGACTTGGTTCGATCCCAAACAGGCCAGTGGCACGCGTATCCACAAGTAAGTTTTGTTATTTGAATAAATTCGGTACTTCAAGCATAAACCCTGCAGCGATCTACCAAATAACTTGCCAGTTATTTAGTGGTTCAGCATCGCTATACCCACAAAGAAAGCTCGATCACCGGGACACCTAACCGAAATGACACCCGTGAATCTGGCTTTATTGTTCACGCATAAACTGAAAAGCATTTCAAAAGACCATGTACGGTACATGGTACTGACAATTTCTGTGGACATCAAAAGTTACTTCCAGATATTGGAAATTAATTGAAGCTAGATAATTATTGTGCTACGAATCAGGGACCGCTCTCATAAGCGTGTATCACACAGTGCTCAGCGGTCAATTATATGAATAAAATCCATAGGTCAAGAAACGCTTTGTTCATCACTAGACGTATGTCTGATTCACAAGTATACCAAACAAATTCAGCTGTAGAATAGGCAGCAAGTTAGGTATAACATCGTTATCTTTCATCAGAATCGAACTGCGTTTTATCCGTCAACAAGACCCTCAAAATTTCATTACCGACCTGCAAAAAGTTAGCAGTAATAAGATTAATCATGCCACAGAAAGGAATTATAGATATGCCTGGGGAAAAACAGCTAGGGTGTGACCATATTGAAACAATGAAGTAGTCAGTGTGTTAGGCGAGTGAAAACTAAGATTCATCTGTCTTGGGCGATAAAGGCTGACAACCAACGTCCATAGGCTAATGGACAAAATGTCGAGTAGCGCAAACATTTTACTTCAAACGTATGGAATAAATCAGGTGAAACATTGACTTAATAATCACGTGAACAATCGTGTTTTCATGTATCACGCTTCCTGACCTGAGTGTTGCACTCCTTCCGAATAAATGAATAAATGTGCGGTTTTGTGTATCATAGTTATAGATATACTTTGCATCACGTTTCCTGGTTATTGCATCAGAACTCCTTTGACTGGCGTTAACGTGATGACCCCAGCGAAGTCTCAGTAACTGTTATGTTAACTCCAGTCGACGACCCCACGACTAGGACTACTGACTAAGATGAAATCGCGAAATTCATTAACAAGTTGAGCATTAGTTTGGTCGATGGTAAGCAGTAGTGGATTTTGGTTTTATATAAAATGAACATTTACAACTGATCGTAATCGTTGCATTCCGACTGGGCAATCGGAGCACTGTTCACAAGCGATTGTGGCTGAGCGTTCACATATGATGATTCGGTCGTGCCTAATGTGAGGTCAGTGGCGCAGTGGTCAACACGGTTGCCTCATGAAAGCGTGGCCGGAGTTCTAGTCCCGGCCGTGGCAAGGATATGCACTACTGACGAGCTCTAATGAGAGCGAAACTCGAGTCTAGTGCTTCTTTTCAAAAGGGACCGACTGAAAATTCTATGAGAATCCGACAGCCACGATAAACTGTGAATAATTAGTTTATATTCGTGTAATTATTCATAAGCAGTTGTGATGTTAACAGGAACATTTCTTAGTTCAACTGACCAACCGCTAAGATTGATATAGAGATCGGGTAAATAAAGTTGACATTAAAACGACCTAATTTTACCGTAACATCAGCCAGATGGTCACGATAGGTTCACCTTAACTGGTAACGAATGGCAGCTGCAAACAACGTGAAAGACATCGGAAATCAAACTATTTTGCAATAAACTGTTGCAGTCCACAGACGTATTTGTTGGATAACTTTTGTTTCCAGCTCCGAAAGCTTTCTGGTCTCAGATTAAGAAACCGGAAGCAGTCCAGTTTGATAAAGACACAGCTTGAGACCTTTAACAAAAAGAGGCTTATTCCGAATGGTGTAAACAATGGACGCAAAATTACGTCTGTGCTCTATCCGAAGTTGTCGCGAATGCCTATGAATTGACTTCGTTATCAGAGTCCTGAACCGTCTGACGATGTTACGTGATTACCAGTGTTATTTTCGAAGTATTAGAATCTTATACACGACTACCAATCGTTGGATGAACAATAACCATTTTGATCCCAGTATGTTCTTAAAAATGTTCATATTTTCAACGTTTGCCTTTGCCTCAATGGCAATTCAGTTAGTAGTTTGATTTATAGGTAATGGTGACCTACTACGCATGAACTGCCAATTAATTCATGAGTTTCATTATTATTCCCTGCCGAAGGAAATATGTACCAGCCGATATTGTATCAAATTGTTAAAAATTGTTGAAAATCAGCATGTAACTATTTTGCAGGCAGATCCTTGCTAGGAGATAAGTCCGTTCTAATGCTTCGAAGCTAACCTACCGTTTGTAACTGAAAACCTGATCCATTTTGTTTCATCATAACGGACTCAACGTACACATAACATCTTCATATATTTCGAAGTATGAGGATCATTTAGTTATACCATTCAGCGTCAGTGTTTAGTAGTCTATTTGGTTAACCCATCACTGGCTCATCTTCTTCATGAACGGATAAATCTCAAAACGAATGGTTACTGAAACACGAGTGGAGCAGGCTGAAGTTCTATGAGTAACTAATGTTCCGTAACTCTGGTTACTAAGTGGACGTACATTTACGGCAAGGGCGGGCGAGAACATAATATGTTACGTTCAGTTCAATCTAGAACTTTGGCTGAACAGATACCGTAACTCACATAGTAAATCGATTTGTGAAATCATTACTACATCCATATGCGTCTACAATTAAAGTCCCTACTGTGAATTTTATAATTTTGTAGTCATACTTTAGACTGAATTCCAATGCCTCATCACTTGTGAGTAGATGTCCGATCGATCGACCTTTTCTGGAACACCCTCATTAGAATAATGGCACAGGGACTCACTTGATCCTTTTTGTTTCAGTTATATCCAAATCGTAAAACAGCATAATTTGTCAACTCTGGTCATCAGCAATGGGTACTACACATTGAGTTGCAATCCATCCAGTATTTCCAATTAAAATTACATTGAACAATGTATTTAGAGGGTACAAGCAGTAGTCGAGGAATAGGTTCACATCTAACGCAATAAGACAGTAATTTTCTCATTTTGGGGCTACAGATTTTATCCCATGTCGAACAACCCTGGCATCCGTGTTCATGTTGTCTGTCGATGAACTGAGTAACACACATTCAACACAGTATTCTTCTCCACCTCTTTTAAAAAACAACCACCTGACATTTTTTGAAGGAAAAGTGAAAACTGAGCATATCTGGCAAATATTTATTTAAGTGGGAAAAGCCCCACAACTGCCCATAAATATTACCTTCACTTTCAGAATCTGCATTTCACAACAGTAAGCGACTCGGCACAATTCAGTAAAATTCATCTACAGAAAACACCATGTCAAAAAGTAACAGAACGACAGTATCTCTGAGTTCTCATCCTCTAGCGTCCTCCTAAAAGTAATCTTGTAGTAGACATAACAACAAGCAAACCGAGAACTTGTCTGATCCCCTCTTACTTGGCATACTTCGTATCAAAATAAATCAATTCCGTATGAGAAAAATACTGGGTATCCTGTGAACGTTTGAGACAGCTGATAATCCTGTAGCTGTCACGCGAGATTCGAACATTTGGCGCATACTTAACGAAATAGTGTGTATTTCATCTGTCAGTACCTCTCATCTGTCTGCTCCCAAGGTTGAATGGAAGGTGACATCTCCACGTGATACAGCATTAATCGTTGCTTTGAAATGTGACTTGACATAAGCGCAGTCCAAACAAAATAGCATAGTTTATTCTCCTCGATAGCAGCAGACGACCGAAAACAAAAACGCGTCGGTCAATCGCCGTTATATCTTGGTAAAGCTAAGTTGAGCGTTCGTGTCACTCGTAAGCATATAGAATTCAGCCCAAACGTGGTTAGGACGAACTTCAGAATATACCATTTTGTATGTCGCCGAACAAGTAGTAAACAAACAGCGATTCGCAACACCCGGACAATATTTGGATTAAACACTCAAGATGACAGTGAAAACGTGACTGTTTGCTAGGATACCAAAGTCTATTTTGCTTTGAAACACACACTAAGGTTTGGCGTAATTGTTTCGGAATAGTCTGACAAAGCATCGTTTGTCTAATAGATATCAGAGTAGGAATTCGCAAGTAGCAGTCGCAAAAGCGCGCCGCACACCCGCAATGCACATTAATTTCAAGATGCAAGAGAATACTTGCTATAGCAGCATTAGTCAGAGCGTGTAGACATTGACTTTGTCAATGCCATTCACTTTTATTGGTTATATGGAACAGAATTTAGCAGAACAAAGAAGTGCAAAAGTGGTTATAGGAGGAGGGGATCAGTTCATTTTATATACATGTCACAATATATAGGTACATTATTGTAACGTGAGATCTTTTGTACTATCAGAGAGGATTGTTCTGATGACCATACTTGATACACCTGGTTTCCTGGTTGGCTTGCAGGACAATATGACTGAAAATTTATTCCACTGACCTCCTGGAGAACACGAATCATCAAGGTTTTCTAGCCAACAACAGAGAATCAAGTAAACCCAAGGATATAACCGCCGGAACAAGAATTATATGCGGTTCCTTTGAGTGCCGCATTCAGCTAACGTATTACAACCATGTCAAACTTTCTATTGATGTAATGTAGTTTGGGACCGTGTTGGATAAGATAAAAGAGGTGCCGGTTAACCATGAGACGATTGGGATGCGTCCATATTTGAGATTAATTTACTCAACACTTCCATGCATACGGGTACGGCAGCCGTGCTGTAACCATATAAATATTTAATTTACCTGAAACCCAGATGGACGATCATCAGTAGTATGACATGTACTTAACTCTTACTAGACTGCTTGTCTGAAACATTTCGATCCTGAAGGACCAAGACCTCGTCCAGGCCAGCCCTCATGATCGGTGCAACATTTTTGTCTTGTGATTATAACCGGGTGGTAGAACAGGTCAACTTTAACAGCTGCAACCAGACTGGTTAAAACCAAATTATTTACAAGCTTACGGTTAAGCCTTACTCGCCAAACAGTCAAGTGTAATTACTAATTGGCAACACATTTGTCCAACACGCACAAAAAGTGATCGTTTATTTTAACTTGTGCTGCTCACTTATGCAGGTCGTTGGATGTTTGTCAACATAAGTACTTGGCTGTCGATAAAATCCAGCACTGAACGACTGTTGCATGAAAGTTACAATGCGCATGCAAAGCAATTGATTGTTGCATTACATAACCATTTAAGCAAACGTTTTAGCCAAATGCGTTATCATGTGTTAATTACTATACTACACCAACTAAAAATATTTGCATTTGATGCATCTGACAATTCTTTTTGTGAATTTTGTGATAAAAAAAAGCATTAAAGGATGGTACATTAACCTGATAATCTACTGCAGTCTGAAAATCTCAAGACAGCCTACAAATGAAAATTGAAAGGTTTATCAGTGCATCCACTCAAGACAATTAGGTACCAGGCTGAAATAAAAACAGCGTGACCTAAAATCTAAATCTTAGTGGGACTAATTGAGGATCATTCACACTCTTGCCGTTTCTATGGACAATGATTGTGATCGGTTTATTTGTCTGGCTAGTAGTGCTAGCCAGCACCTAATTGGCCAGAATGAACACTTTTACGCATAGATCCGAATTGGGATTGTGTCATTCAGGTATGACCCTAGGTGAACATCACTTCCGATTCACAGTAGGTTCGGAACCTCGTTCATGCATGTGTGATAGATAACCTACTGACCGTCTTTCTAACACTTCTCCGATCACTGGACTTGCTTGTTGTTGAGATTGGTGTTTCGGTATGTTTCACTGTTTGATACCAACATGTCGCCAAGCCAGCTATCTTCGTTGTTTGTTCTCGTATTTGGTTACGTACTTTCTTGGCATTAATGAAACCCATCAACAAGTTACTTGTCTAGATGTAACAGAGATTATTACCGAAACAGGCATAGCGTCATACAGAAAAAAATAATAAACGAAAAATACCCAAGCTACAATAAAGTCTTCATCCAGACGCCTGATGAATGTTTCGTACATTCTCCACAGCACAGATGTTCAAGATCATTTGATCCCCAAGCGAGAAGACTTGTTGAGAGGACGGAAGTAAGTCCTAAGGTCATTCGTCTCATGCCTCGGTGTTAGGTCATTATTCTTCAGTCGTGTAGCATTTTCCAGTCAACTCCCTGAATAAGATGATACGAGACATTTAATGTGTGGCTTATGGAGAAAAAGTCCAAGCCAACTACATGCATGCCAAGAAATGGTTTTGTGAAAGTAGATGTACAGGTTGGTATCTCTGATAATCGGTCTTCTGACAGCTTCGTTGTCTACGTGGTAATTCCACTGCACCCGAGCTACTGTACACAGGTGACGATTAACAAAGATGGACAACAGACGAACGCTTTTTGTCAAGTTTCGCAACAACAAAGATGGAGCAGAATGGGAAGATACTAGTCTGACAAAGCATCGTTTGTCTAATAGATATCAGAGTAGGAATTCGCAAGTAGCAGTCGCAAAAGCGCGCCGCACACCCGCAATGCACATTAATTTCAAGATGCAAGAGAATACTTGCTATAGCAGCATTAGTCAGAGCGTGTAGACATTGACTTTGTCAATGCCATTCACTTTTATTGGTTATATGGAACAGAATTTAGCAGAACAAAGAAGTGCAAAAGTGGTTATAGGAGGAGGGGATCAGTTCATTTTATATACATGTCACAATATATAGGTACATTATTGTAACGTGAGATCTTTTGTACTATCAGAGAGGATTGTTCTGATGACCATTCTTGATACACCTGGTTTCCTGGTTGGCTTGCAGGACAATATGACTGAAAATTTATTCCACTGACCTCCTGGAGAACACGAATCATCAAGGTTTTCTAGCCAACAACAGAGAATCAAGTAAACCCAAGGATATAACCCCCGGAACGAGGAATTATATGCTCGGTTCCGTTGAGTGTGAGTAGATGTCCGATCGATCGACCTTTTCTAGAACACCCTCATTAGAATAATGGCATAGGGACTCACTTGATCTTTTTGTTTCAGTTATATCCAAATCGTAAAACAGCATAATTTGTCAACTCTGGTCATCAGCAATGGGTACTACACATTGAGTTGCAATCCATCACAGTAGTTTCAATTAAAATTATATTGAACAATGTATTCAGATGATACAAGCAGTAGTCGAGGAATAGCTTCACATCTAACGCAATAAGACAGTAATTTTTTCACTTTGGGGCTACAGATTTTATCCCATGTCGAACAACCCTGGCATCCGTGTTCATGTTGTCTGTCGATGAACTGAGTAACACACATTCAACACAGTATTCTTCTCCACCTCTTTTAAAAAACAACCACCTGACATTTTTTGAAGGAAAAGTGAAAACTGAGCATATCTGGCAAATATTTATTTAAGTGGGAAAAGCCCCACAACTGCCCATAAATATTACCTTCACTTTCAGAATCTGCATTTCACAACAGTAAGCGACTCGGCACAATTCAGTAAAATTCATCTACAGAAGACACCATGTCAAAAAGTAACAGAACGACAGTATCTCTGAGTTCTCATCCTCTAGCGTCCTCCTAAAAGTAATCTTGTAGTAGACATAACAACAAGCAAACCGAGAACTTGTCTGATCCCCTCTTACTTGGCATACTTCGTATCAAAATAAATCAATTCCGTATGAGAAAAATACTGGGTATCCTGTGAACGTTTGAGACAGCTGATAATCCTGTAGCTGTCACGCGAGATTCGAACATTTGGCGCATACTTAACGAAATAGTGTGTATTTCATCTGTCAGTACCTCTCATCTGTCTGCTCCCAAGGTTGAATGGAAGGTGACATCTCCACGTGATACAGCATTAATCGTTGCTTTGAAATGTGACTTGACATAAGCGCAGTCCAAACAAATAGCATAGTTTATTCTCGTCGATAGCAGCAGACGACCGAAAACAAAAACGCGTCGGTCAATCGCCGTTATATCTTGGTAAAGCTAAGTTGAGCGTTCGTGTCACTCGTAAGCATATAGAATTCAGCCCAAACGTGGTTAGGACGAACTTCAGAATATACCATTTTGTATGTCGCCGAACAAGTAGTAAACAAACAGCGATTCGCAACACCCGGACAATATTTGGATTAAACACTCAAGATGACAGTGAAAACGTGACTGTTTGCTAGGATACCAAAGTCTATTTTGCTTTGAAACACACTAAGGTTTGGCGTAATTGTTTCGGAATAGTCTGACAAAGCATCGTTTGTCTAATAGATATCAGAGTAGGAATTCGCAAGTAGCAGTCGCAAAAGCGCGCCGCACACCCGCAATGCACATTAATTTCAAGATGCAAGAGAATACTTGCTATAGCAGCATTAGTCAGAGCGTGTAGACATTGACTTTGTCAATGCCATTCACTTTTATTGGTTATATGGAACAGAATTTAGCAGAACAAAGAAGTGCAAAAGTGGTTATAGGAGGATAGGGGATCAGTTCATTTTATATACATGTCACAATATATAGGTACATTATTGTAACGTGAGATCTTTTGTACTATCAGAGAGGATTGTTCTGATGACCATTCTTGATACACCTGGTTTCCTGGTTGGCTTGCAGGACAATATGACTGAAAATTTATTCCACTGACCTCCTGGAGAATACGAATCATCAAGGTTTTCTAGCCAACAAACAAAGAATCAAATAAACCCAAGGATATAACCGCCGGAACAAGAATTATATGCGGTTCCTTTGAGTGCCGCATTCAGCTAACGTATTACAACCATGTCAAACTTTCTATTGATGTAATGTAATTTGGGACCGTGTTGGATAAGATAA
>LOND01004718.1:0-11530 GCA_014220965.1 Paragonimus kellicotti
AGCCTTCACATTCAAATAAGCACTTTGGTCAGTACACTGAGAAAACAGGCACTAGACTCGAGTTTCGCACTTGTTGTATCTCACCAGCAGTGCATATCCTTGTCCGTATCGGAGTTTGCACTCTGACCCTCGTACTTGTGATACAAGCGTGTTAACCACAACGTCAGTAACCTCAAAATGGATATGACCGAATGATCAAATCCAAACGCCAACCACAAGCTCGTATGAATAGTGATCAGCTTGCTAAAACATTTCGGAAGGAGAATGAAAGAAATCACTCTGTTCCATCTAACCGATAACCCTGTGATCAGGACTTCTCAATCAAGGCGAAGTTACTGCCTTCATTGAATCAACTGAGCAAGGTTTAAATCAGTAGTGAAGGTTCGAGGAGTTCGGTTATTTTAAAAGTGAACACTACTCACACTTGATCGCAGTCTTCGCATTCAAATAATATCAGGTCGGTCCGTGGCTGTATCATTATTTGCCTTGTGCGCCTGATCTGAAGCTTAGGGAGAATTCAGTAAGCGGAGATTATGGTTTGCATTGCGTCAAAGCATCACTATGAGTACGATCCAAGTAACGCAATAAGACAGAGGTCAAGCTATAACTGCAATCCAACGCCAATGTGGTTTATAATGAAAGGAAGTGACACGTGACAGTTTGTTGTATAGAACCAATGAGATGACGACAACCTGGGGCGGCACCAACCCAGGATACTTGCAAAATGATAAGCCAGAAAACCACAATTGAAGGGATAAAACCGTGTCAATGAAAGCGATCGCCTCTCTGAAGGGAAATTAAACAAGACTTTGGCCAGAAAAGGGTGGGTCTGAGAGACGGTTACTCTACTCATAAATTTCCACAAGAAAACCACAGGGTCGTGCGGAAGTGGTGCATCTGGAGAGGTAATCTTTCTCAGGAGATTCGCTGAGAGGGGCGCTTTAGTATGGGTTGTGAACCTTATCAATGCACTACTTATCTGGCGGTAACTACCAGTCATAAGGTTGTGGGTTCAGATTCCGACTATTTCGTCTGTTCCTGTCTGGGCACAGACCGATTGACAGCAACTAGCCAACAGTGAGTCGTTTACCTATCAACTGCTTATTTGAACAGGGTCGTCGAATTCTGATACGATTATGATAGTATGTAAACATATGCCATCAAATATAATAAAATATTTTGCTTGAACACAGTTAAACAGAAATAAAGCTTATCCAATACCAGACAACGAAAAGAAAAACATGATTTGGCATTAACGGTTAAAGGTTAGATTAAAGTCGGCAGTAAGAACTTGTTGTCGGAGTAACCTGTGGTTATAATCTGCGAACATATAATGGCACCGCCATATCAACCGCAAATAAGGTAATCCGATTTTTACTACACGACGGTCGAATCAGTAAGGGATCGATACGCGACTGCGATACCATGAATATTTACAAGTCGGAATATTGTCAGCACAAAGACGTAGACAGGAGAGCAACTAGGTGTCTCAATCAGATTCTTTGGCCAAATAGTTCAAAGCATAAAACAGCCGTTGAATGCAACGACTGGAGATTTCCGTTTTCCCAAAAAAGGTAGGATCTTCATTGCAACCTATGACAAAAAAGAACCTAGGGATTGGGTACTTCCATGTGATGTCAAGAAAATCATACGGCGATACATTAACACGATCTAGTTTGGCTCCATCGGTAAACGAGCCATCCCAACGCTCTTATATCCAGTCTCCCCTGGATGATTTCGCGAACCTTTAGAACTGACCTTGTTTCTCGAAGAAATACGGTACACCCAGATCAGCCAGGTAGGGGATCAGCGGGCTCGGATCATAGGCCGGAGTCCCTGGATCCACAGTGACCGCAGCCAAATCAAAACCGACAACCTGATTTGAGTCGTGTCGATTATGCCGGAATGTGCACTGATACTGGCGCAGACAGTGAAGCAGCGACAGGCTGTCTTTTCCACCGGACAAGCATACCAAAACACGATCCCCTGGACGAATCATGTCAAACTGACGTATAGCCTGAGAACAGATAATGAAACGAAGAGAATGTCTAATCGAATTTTGGACGGAGTAACACTGGAACAACACTAATACACGATATGCCTTGAGCTCTCTAACTGATCCATGGTAAATATAAGAGGGGCGTGCATATAGCCTACATGTGACTCATCAGGTAGGATATCCACATATCGGGCTGGAAGCTCAAATGCCTCATTAGTTTCTTTTTGAATTCCTAATAAGTTGCAATGAGTGTCAGCAATTACTTAAAAAACATTGTCATTGTGTAGATGTCGGTTAACCATAACAGGCAGCTAGTGCCATCCATAGAACGAGTCCGACATTGCTCAAAGTCGATTGCGGATTTTACAGTTCCGATTTCCAGCCCGATTATTACGACCTACCCGATTAAGTTCAGACAGCGTGACAGCGTTCGGCCAGTACGCGGACTGATGTATCGCATGGTATCAAAACCTAATGGCGTAAAAAAGAGATCTTTACGTTTCAGCAAACAAATACAGCTGAAAATTGAAGTACTCTTAAGTATGGAAGAGTGGATCTACGGACTCAATAAAAAACGCACAGAAAAAGTTTTGCTTTTCACCAAGAATTAACTACAAACTTAAGATGACAGTAGATTACATGGGACTGTAACATACGGCAAATCACCTTATTCACCGACATCTTACATCGGCATGGCCAATAAACACACATGTACGTCAGAATTGAGTGGTCTCAAACGTATATCGCCCAACTGTGTTGAGTATCTAATCCAGAACCTACAAACACCATTTCAAGTTGAACACCACCCACAATTGATCGCAGCTGTCGCATTCCCATAGACTATCCAGTCGGCCCCTTTCGAAAAGAAGCACTAGACTCGAGTTTCGCTCTCATTAGAGCTCGTCAGTAGTGCATATCCTTGCCACTGCCGGGACTAGAACTCCGGCCTTGCTTTTCGTGAGGCAACCGTGTTTACCACTGCGCCATTGACCTCACATTAGGCACGACCGAATTATCATATGTGAACGCTCAACCACTTTCGCTTGTGAGTAATGATCAGGTTGCCCGATCGTCTCGAGATCAATTGTGGTGATGTTCAACTTGAAATTAACCAAATCTCGACTACTCACCAGTAAAACACCAATGTATTCACAGAGAGCCAGCGACCGACCAGTATCCAAGTAAAGAGACTATAGGTCCAAGCGTGGAGGGAGTCGAAATTATGACGCGATCTCACGTAGCAAGGTGGGATAGCATGCTGAAGAGCGGAGCCCATCGAGAGGACTCGCGCACCCAAATCTTAAGTCGCAGAGCATATTAGACGGACCAAACAGGAACGTAGATTTTCGGTTTGTACACCACGTAAGCCCGCAACGTCAATAACCGATGGAACCAAAAATTACATAGAAAAGACGAGTTCCAGAGAGACGCCAAAAGCATAAAGAAATCAACACTCATTTGAATACCGTACATTGCCGGTTCGTTATATGATTATCTCATCAGCAAGCCGTATCACGTCTTTAATAGCCTGAAATGACACATATCGTTTTGCATCGTTTGTAAAATATCTCTCTGAAGTGATCGAGCTTAATTAGGAGCTTCCGTTCCTTTACCTTGGCTCCATCATAATCCAGAATTCTTTTAATAGGGTTCGGATATGGCGAACATGTTCGCTATGAAAGTGAGAGGATCACGTGTTTCCCTGTGAACTATTCAACTACGTTGCAGTGCCAAGAACAAGGCACCTAAGTAGAGAACTGCATTGCAAGATAGCGACCACGTGTGCGTATGACCACCATGAATATTGCAGTAGGAGACAAATCACCCGAGAAAGTATGCCGATAGAAAATAGGATGGGTCACTTGAGTGTTACAGACACGTATAGACAAGCAGCCAAATGTGGCCAATTCAAGGTTACAACACACAATAGATCTATGCGTGACGTGGTCTAGCATTAACATCCCGTAAGGACCAACGACTTGTTGGTAAATGAGAGTTAAACATCCGCTCCCATCGATAGATCAGTAGTACAATCAGCCCACACGAAATTATTAGACGCAACAAATCGAAAAACGAACATGCAATCGGTCAAAAATCTATCGCCCTCTGAAGTGAAGTCAAAAAAAAGAACTGGTTGCACTGGACAAACTCAATTTTATCGGGTTTTCAAGGATAAGTTTGCGGACACCAGACCACAGTACAGCTAATTAACAATACTGGTCCCAAAGCTTCCATTTTTTTAATTAACTAGTTTAGCGCCATCTATCGCTTGGTTGTTCTGAAGACAATTCGTTTTAACTCAAGTGCTCAGTATGACAAGTACGATGGTGCACCTGAATGCCACTTTGAGTGGCTATTTTATCGACATCGAGATTTGCTGGGACAGTTGTGGCATTCTTTGAACTATCCGTCAGCCTTTTATCGAAGAAATATGTAGAATCCAATCTCGTAACAAGTTCTACGTCAGCTAATCTCGTAAACAAAAGCTTTGTAGATTGAATGATGAACTGCCGAACGACTAACGTCTATAACTTACCCCGCTTGTTGTAGCACGTATGGTACTTGTATGAGTGTTCACGTAAAACATGTAGAACCAAACAATAGTTCCCGATTTCAAGTTTACTACAAAAGACCTGATTGGTCCAGTCAACCCTTTCAAGTGGAATAAGCAGAGCGTGGTATGGGTTGTCATTCTGAAACCGTGTCTCAGTCACTGAAGATTACGTAGGGAGTTCAACATTTAGCAACAGAACGGTAAACTCCCTCAGTCTTGAAAACACTTCGGCGATCGCTGTCTTTGCATAGACAGTGCTGCTGTCACACTCACTAAGCTATTACAATATGCGTAATCGGAAACAGACGTTTTTAGACAATCTAGATAGTGTTTTCATAGAAAATTGTAGACAGCTTAGATTTATTACGTTCAGCCAATGAATATCCTAGCAACAATAAACAAATCACAATTGTTTACTTGGAGCACAAGTCTGTACATGTCTTTTGGAGGGGTTTGCCATGAAGTTTTGGATGACCTAGACATTCGTCGTTTTTCTTTTAACGAACGGATCTTTTGAACGGACAGTCGTGAGGATACAGTCATTTGAGGTAGCAGTGGACAACTTCGGCTTCGCAGGTCCGACGCAGTATAAGTAATGGGATGAGCGTTGTTGTTTCTAGTCACAGACGAAGGACGATCATACTCGCAACTTCCGGGGCTAGGAGCGACAGGAAGGTCTTCGGTACTTGGCTGAGCGCTTGGTTCGGCAGGAGGACACTCATCACGTCTGCTTTCATCAGGAAGCGAAAACTCTACCCGGTCATCATTCGCATTCAGCACAACTGCAGACGGATCGAAGATATCCAGCTGATCCAGCTTAACCGGCGGTCCTTCAGACAGCGATCTTTTACCACGTTTTTTCCGATGAACCATCGTAATCGTACTCAGGGTTACGTCCTTGATTTTCAAAGGTCCTGGTGGCAATGGCACAGTTGAACTTGGTCTGAGAGACTGCTGGAAGGTGGAAGGGACACCCAAGTGTGCAGGTGGGTCACCTGGACTTGCTGCTGTGTGGTACGAATCGCTGGAAGAGCGATTATCCCACAAGTTCATTCTCTTCGTGTTCAGGGTCAGGTCTGGACAAAAACAAGCGCTCAACAGGCCTGGGTGCCAAGGTGCACTGTGAGGTACGCAGATTGCCAGTTGATCTACAAAAATTGGAAAAATTAGTTGTCGATTTCATGAAATTCCAGGATAATAACCCATCAGCTAATCTCTTACCGGATAGGCACTGAGTCATGTTCCCTGGAAATATTGCACTTAACCGAGTTGATGAGAAGGAAGAGGAGAAAACGACCGAATATAGTGGCATTGTCTATGCGGAATTTTGACGTAAAATCAAGTAATGTTAGTCGTAAAACCGGATACCAAGCGGGACTAAGGGAGATAGGCACAATGCAGATTAGACTAGTAGTAGAATGAGCATTAATAAAAAATGATAACTGATTCCTCGTTAGTATGTCAATAACCGTTCCATCCCTGCAACATCAGATATTAGCCATCCAATATCATGGTTCACTCCCCACATACCACGAATGTTCTTCCTACCTTGGTTTGCCTGAGTAATTCGAGGGTAATTAGCCGAGATTTTGTCCAATATGCGCATAATGGGGCACTCTGTGTGCAGTGAAAGCCAATCACCAGTCCAGATGCTAACGGAGTAACGATGAGAAAATCGTGAATGATTACATTAGAATTTAAGAGTGAAGCTTCAAAACGAAAAGACGCGGGCTGTCCGCGACAAGACGGGCTGTACTTGGGCATTTGATTGTCGATGTATACTGAGACCACCAACAGTTGGGTGAAACCACATGGTGGTCAAGCGACAACGTGGTCACGAAATATGAAAACCCTGACTGCTCCACTGAGTAAAGTGGGTAGGTGTCGCCTGCCTGGATGGGGTCCTCGTGATCACTCAAACCGCTGGTTAGAGACGCTATCCGAGATGGCGCGTGTCGCAGTCAATGGCGTACCTGCATCCATACCATTTCTAGTTCTTTTGCTTAGACTTCTATTAATTTTCAACCTTCTTAGTAACGTTTTCTTCTAGGATATTCCACGTCACTGTTGAGGTGAGCGGCAGCCCGAGCCACAGTACCTTTTGGTCAGGCTCATGGCTGATATGATGATGATGATGATGATGATGTATACGTTCGATCGTTCGCAGCGGATGGCACCAACTGATAAGTAATGTAGAGATTAGGAAGCGGATGTGCGCAAGTGATTGTAAAGTGAGTGGTTCTGTTCAATCTTTAAGTTAGGCTTAGGTGGTTAAGCCATGTATTAAGAACGCCAGCTAGTGCTCTACCACACCAGCCACTCTTTGAGTAAGGTGTGAGACAGACAGATAATGACCTGGTATAGAGAAGAGAAGCTGTTCACCGAGAGGTTAGCCTCTGGGGGGGGGGGGGGGGGGGGGCGGGGGGGGGGGGGTAAAGAATTGAGTTCCTCTACCGGAACGAAACACTCGCGACTCATAGAGTAGGTGACGGGAGACTACAAGTGAGATAGCGGCTAATGGAGTTCAGTGGCATGAATAGTGTCGTTGTTTGGCCAAATTGTCTGTGCACGACAGCAAAGGAAAGTCGTAAGGAAGCTGTTTTCCTGATGGGGGCATTACTTTCATTGACAGTTCGTTTGGAAGGTTTGGTGAGATCAAGCGTTTGAGCATAGACGTAGTTCCTTCTAATAATCAGATCCCCACCCTCCCCTTTCTTATTCTTTCCATTTTTTTTGGTAGGGCTTGCCTGTTTCTTCACGATTGCTTGGCAGATAGACATCAGAGAACATCACTGCTGTATCGCTGTCTTTCATTACAAAGATGGTGATGATTAGGCATATGGACTGAAGTCCGTTTGACTGTCTAAGCACAGACATTAAGAATGATCGTGCTAATCGGGACGGGAACTAACAACCATATGGTTGATGCACACCGTCGTAACCATTGAGCCATCATAAGTGAGCTGTGTCCAGAATGCAAACAGTCGATCAACAAGCCGGTCCTTGAACAAACTAAACATAACAGCTCCATGCTGAATCTAAAGCAATGCAAGTCGCGCACATCTTCTACACACACACTTAGGATCCAGACAGAAAAAGGATCGAAAAGTGAGTATAGACGTGCCAACTTGGGTTGCCAACAGACATCCTGGAGAAGTTTAGATCAGAATTTTGAAGAAACCATAACAATTCACTGATGAAATAATGTTTAACAGGAAGAGAATTTTGGTATCAACGATACTCAAGAGCATAAAAATTACAGTCAGCAAGAAACCAACTTTATCACTTGGTTAGTTCATTCGTTAAATTATTTCACACAGAATACAGTTTATCCTCTGAAACCAACCCCAGATAACGATTGGCATGACAGATGGGCGAGAAGCGTATGACCACTTAAAAAAGAATAACTCACTTATCTCATTTCGAATTTGAGCAGCGCAGCCTCACTGGGTAGAAGAAACCATCGTAGTTCGCGAGTCGGCTCATCAAAGCAAGTGGTATCGTCTGGTACCGGAGAAGCAGCCGAGAAATCAACCATCTTTAACGTCCTACAGAGTTCTTCATAAGCAGCTTTCAAACAGGCCTGAAGAAGCCGATTAAAAAAAACGACGGTGCCGAATAAAAGTAATCAAGTCAGCACTCAATCTCGCCTAGTAGTTGCGGCTCAGTCCTAATTTGTGAGCCACCTACTCGCACTCAATAGCAGCTGCAGCGAAAGTGTCTACCACAACATACACTTTCCGGTCGACTTGAGTTGGAATGGAAGCGGCAGCCTGCAAAACAATTTACAACGTGGATTCCCGAGTCTCTGAAACTCACGGCTTGATCAACAACTACTTGGTTAGGCTTGCTGTGGAACAAAAATCATCGGTAGTTATTTCCGAGACCATTGACCAGGTTTCAGACATTTTTACAATGTCATCAGTTAGCAATTGGTTCCTGTACGTTATGTTTCTGGCTGAATCTAGCCGCAGCTGACTGTTACAATGAGTGGGGAAAATCCGCACGACATTAGGCACACAGGATGGTCTCCTACAGTATATCACTTCGAAATGTTTACACAAATTCGCAATCCGAAAAAACAAGTACAAGCTGTGGCTATATGTTCAGAAAAGAGTAAAAGAAAACGCCGCTCGTGTGCGTAATTCACTCCTTTTAATGGATCGCCTGTAAAAGGGCGTGCGCTGAACTACAGGCTGTTGCCGCTAAACTAATTCAGGATTTCACGATGTGGGTCACCTAAGCATGTGTCCGGGTCTCGTATAAAGCTTGCCAAAGAATCTATTGTATCCAATGACCAGCAGAACTAGCCCGTCATGAAAATACGCAAATAAACCCCGTCGACAATAACCCTATAACGTCTCAGACAAAAAACAGTCGGAGGCACATTCTCTGAATAGCCTCCACGCGGAGTAGTCCAGTTTGAAAGTTATATAATACTGTCCACGGTTATACAACACACTAGGTTTTCTATGTAAAAACCGATGTTATAAACTGGCGAACGCCAAAAGAGCTTTAACTACACCAGTTATGACATCATCAGAAAACCCACCGTAAGAGTTAAAACTATACACAGATGCACACGTCCACGACACCTACAGGTCAATCATCAAACGTGAAAGTACACACAGGTTTCAGTCTGTCTTAAAACAATCATCTGCATTTCGTGGACGTTAATCATTAAAAAAAAACGTCAAGCATAATGCTCAGAACGGGAAGTTTAGCATTTCGGGCTGACTAAAAAACTAAGACAATGCAAACTCAAAATCTGCGAACTGGGATCAGGAAATAAATGTCTGGTGTAACTAAAAGACGGACCTCAAAACTTTCTGGAGGAGGCATTTCAGCGGTAACTCGTGCAGACGACCAAGACATTTTACCACCAGCGTACTGAACATTGCTCAACCACTTGCGATCACGACTAGGATCATGTTGGCGATGCGTCCATTCTCCCGTAGCTGGATTATATCGATATAACGGCAAGAACACCCATCCGTGAGTAGCTACAAATTTTATAGCGTCCAATACGAAATCCACTTCCGCATCGGTGAAAAAGAACGGTAGCGAAACCCGCACAAATCCAGGTCTGAATAGACAAAGGGACAAAACCAACACATACCGATTAGAAAAATAAGATAGACGTTCGAACAACCAAAGAGGCAATCAATTATAAAAAGAAAGGTTAAACCTGGCGATCACGATCACGAAAACATATAGAAGTTTCCATAGGGCCACTCAAAACTTTAGATAGGTGAAAGGTTACATGACAAGCTTGTCCAACTTGTCCCAGTGGTTTGTATACTTGAATCCTGTGGATTTGAGATGCATCGATCAAGAAACACAGCAGACTTCGAGTATGCATGCGAAAACGTATCTGCCACTATAAGCAACATGGAAGCTGCTCCCGACCTGACATATGACCACAGGATAGTATTGATAAGGATGAGGGGAAACGCATGGCTGGACATCATCAGTGCAGGAATTATTACAAGGAAAACCGTCACGTCAGCGTACCAGTAGTTCAACTGCTAATGACTGTGATGAAATCTTGCACAAGATATCATCATTATCTATCCCAGCCTGACCTGTAACAGCGGCTGTGGAGTCACCCGAAGTGTATAACCAGTATCGGGTAGACAATGCGGGTGCTGTTAGTTCCATACGTTGACTACTGTCATGGATTCTAGTCTCCGAGATACAGCAGACATCAACGTGCAAGCTAGCGTCTAGCAAGTCTAGCGTTCGTGCGAGAGCCGCTTGCTGACCTATCTGTTTTAGCGTGCGAACGTTGAAGGCACCTATATTAATTCGCGTTCTAGGTCTAAGCAAGGGACGAGGGAGGCCTGAAGCTGAAAGGCAAGAGACGGAACTTACCGGCTCAGTGTTACCACAGTTAGCTACATCTGTTGTGGGACCTGTAGAGTAATTATCAGAAATGGAGGTGGGGAGGGGCCTGAGAGCTAAATTTGATAGGACAGTGGGGGAGGGGTCAGCAGTAGCATGATTTCGCCTATCCACCCTGCTGTATGCAGCAGATAGGGCGACCCGGTTTATACTGCGAGACGGCCGATGCAGTATGGATTTATTGTTATTGTGAATATTCATGGTTGTGTGTGGGCTGAGATACTGCCAGGACGCCCAGACCTAGACAGGAGAACGATTAGGGTTCTCAACCAAAGCCTTTGGCTCAAAAGCCTGTACCGCAAGGCAGCGGTTGGGTGGCAATGTACCAGAACTGGTACTTTTTCCGGAAAAAGATGCCAACCTTCTTCCAACCCCCAACCTGGAGGACCAGGAGACTGGTTTTGTCAGACCTCTACCCATTGGCCTGCCTGGTATGAGTGACTCTATCGGTGTGGTGATCACACCGTCCAGTTTAGCCCAATAGGTCATCGAGATGCGCAAGCCGTCACACCACGTCAAGGTCCAGTCTCGTTGTGACGGGGACGAAATATCGCAGGTTGCCTAATGTTTACGTAAGCATGTGGCTCTAAACAGTGTCATTTTACGGTCATTTCGGATTTAAAATTTATTTAGTTTAACCGGAAAATACCCAAGTAAATATGACATTTGGTAATTTAATAGGCAGCGCTCAAAGCGCAAGTATTGTAGACTAACAGAAAAGAAGAAATGGACATAATCAGCAAGCCCGTTCAGAACGCATGTTAAAAGAACACGGTTTTATGTACATGTATCAGCATGCTCAAACCAATCGCCGAGAGGATCACTGTCAAGTATTATTCATTGTGATCAATCCATTTTCAGTTAAACCTGCTACATGTCACCGCCCCCGGTTGATTGGGTATCAAACAAAGAGCATTGTATAGAAACGGACAACGAAACTAACAACGTCGTGATAAAGACTATAGTCTTGTCGTAATATGAGTCAAACTCCCAACCATCAACATCATCATTTTCAGTTTTAGGTCGTACACGTGGATTGGGCTTGGAAATTGTCAAAGAAGAGGCGGAGCAAT
>LOND01004718.1:28782-39574 GCA_014220965.1 Paragonimus kellicotti
TGTACTACTGAAGTGAGCTCTGAGATCGAATGTCCAGAATCTGTATTACGCAGCGGTCACCAGATGTCTCACTTCTAGCACACCTCAGTATACCAAAGAGTAAAACGTGGTAAGCTGTGAGTAGACATTCATAGGTTTCCGAACCATCGAGGCCAGAGAAGCGAAACAACGGTGTTCCGTGGTATGTATAATGTGTCCATCTCGGAAACGGGCCACTGAAAGTTATCACTGATGAAATGGTTTTCCACAATACATCACCGAACCGTAACACATTGGTAACCAAATATACCTGCAGTATAAACACTTGCTATATGGATTGCCGCATATAATTATTATCCGTGCAGTTGCATAAAACACCAAGTCACTCTTGCAGGCACTGATAACGTGCTGGTACAACAAGAGGCATAAATAGGCAAACGTCTACAAAACTAAAGTTATGTGGTTGATAATTTCAACAGGTGCTCCACCCCAGCGAACACTACCCCCAGGCTACAGGAGCTTACTGTTAAAAAAACGGCTGTCAATCCACTAGAACAGTGACCATGATCATGCGTCTAGTGGAGACTGAAGATGCGACACGACCAGGGCTAGGATGAATCCCAGCCTCCTAGTAGATATATGATTTGCATCGACCTTACTGTCCACGGCATATCCTCAATGAGGACCTTTATAGGATCAAACCAATGTCCAAGTGTGAACGTTTACAATATGTCAGCTCTTCTTGAACGAGAACGACAGTAGTTGAACCAGTCATTTGCAATGAGATGGTAAACCACGAACTTCCGAAATAACACCAACAAGTCTCTAACCATGGCTACATCTGCATCCAATAAAACGGCCCGAAAAAACTGATCTGAATTGAGGGCTTGAAATGTACTGCCACAGATAACGATAGAATGTGAAGAGTTTCAATGACTTGAATTCACATGAAAGTTCGGTTCTCGCCGATAGAGATATATATTGAGGATGACTTACCACTGGGGGATGAATGATTTAAATAAGTTGCTTCTGCGCACAACTACAGATTGCTGGTGTGGCAAAAATATTTACCCCCAGTACCAATAGTCGCGCAGTCGCCAAAAGAAGGTGGGCTTTACGAACCTCGTAAAGTAGCTCAACAGTTTCATTTCGTTAACTGATGGTCAATAGTTGTGTGATAAGGCTTTTCGGGAGGAACTCATAAGAAATTCATGAATACATTCAGGTTCTCTATGGGTTCCTGAGTAAGCAAATCGAAAACGAATACCACCTTGTTATCAGCACAACCCTGACTCGTCAGCTCTCATCCAACTAAAAGGTCAACATCCAGATTATGTGCATTGCAAGAATAGAGGAATGAATAACTTTGATGAACGCAAACTACACAAACACCGGCGTTATTAAATAAGAGCTCGCTGTAAGCAGTCAAACGAAATTTTTAATTACCAAAAGGAATATAACCGCGTGTTAAACGACTCACTTTAAGGTAGACCTGCGCATCTCGACGTACAAAAAACACCGTGCCACCTCCGCAACCGCTTGGTTGGGATTCACCGGCTTTGAAAAGCGATCGTTTTGCAATAAGCACGCCAGGTGTTTGAGGGCCTCCGACAAATTTGTGCATCGAAAAATAGACAGCATCCTTGTAAACCAGATCACGATTCGGGCTACCAAAGTGATCGTGGTAAGAAAATGGATAAAGAAACAGGCAATTAACTTCATCTGGCCTGCTATTATGATGTATATTACCATTATGCACGCCTGATATGAACATCTACTCCACAAGAAATCAGCCATACACAATACTTTTTACGATTATAGATTGGAACAACATTTCCTTTCATCAAGCAAGGCAGCCAATCTTTTTCAAACGCCCAATTTTACTAACTAGCCGATTTATTTGTTGGAGATATCACCATCATCATCATAGACAGCAATACATCAGTGGTTCACACTGATGCTTAACTGCCACACAACCACGAAGGAAAAAAAACCTATATAGGAAGAGAGAAGAAAAGAAGGGAAGAAGAAGAGACATAACTGTTGGAGATAGCTACGTTCTACCTTTAAAGATGCGCCCTTCTGTCACATCCACTACACCTCCACCGATGCCGCTGATGCAGCTTCCCAGGTACACAAACCGGTCAACAACCTCCATGACTTCATTATCTAACATTAAATCTACGTAATCACAGCAATCTTGCAGAAGCACTTTGCATTTTGAGGCTGCAAAGCGCATTCCGAAGTACTTAGCAGAACGCGAAATAGCGTTTAGCGTTGTTTGTGCCGCTTGAAAGTTGTCAAACAGCAATACCTTATCGTCAGCATAATCAAGATCAGTCAGTCTTTCACCAGGTAGGAGGTCCACGCCGGCATCTTGTGAGTGCCGCAGACAGTCCTCCATTATTTCGTCTATGACGAAATTGAACAAAAATGGCGAAAGGGGACAGCCTTGACGTACGCCGCTCCTGGTGCTGAAACTGTCAGACAGTTCACCGTAAACCCTAACCTGAGCTGAAGTATGGGAATAAAGCGCCGACAGTATGTTCACCGTATGTGATGGGTTTACTTCTGCGTTTATGTAACTCTAAAAGTGTAGATCGATCCACCGAATCGAACGCACCTTTATAGTCGAGGAATACGGCGATTGTTGGCCGGCGGTACACATGACGCTGCTCCAGAATTTGACGAAGGGTAAAAATGTGATCTATACAACCCCGCCCAGGGCGAAACCCTGCCTGTTCTTCCCTAATGTTTACCTCCCGAACTGCAGTGAGTCGACGAAGTATAATTGATGCCAGAACCCTTGAAATGACTGGGGTCAAACTAATCCCCATGGTTTTCGCAAGAGCCCTGATACCTTTCTTGAATATGGGAACTATTATCGAGTGACCCCAGCACGGAGGGATGGTCTCCGTCGTCCACACAAGTTGAAACAACTGAGTCAATGCCTCTACTAACGCCTCTCCACCTTCTTTGAAAAGTGCCGGCATGAGATCATCTGGGCCAGCAGCCCTATTACGATTGAGAGCCGAAAGACAATTGCGAACCTCAGTTTCAGTGGGTGGTTCTAAATCTACCGAAAGACATCAGGCCGCTGGTGATACATTTTTCCACTCTTCTACAGATGTCGTAACCACCGCTTGTGAAAACAACAGGTTAGTTTTGATTTTTTTTTAGAATGGGTCTAGGGTGACGTAAGCCAAAACTGGTAAGCTGAAACCTCATATGCTCTGTTCCTAAACTGTGGTATCCTACCACCAGGAGTACCGCTACAGTACGTAAACAGATAATTGAATGTGACTTACCAGAAGCATTGTGCCGGCAACTCCAACCAAAGAGGCTTCGAACAAAAAACCCCCAGAAGAAAGTAACTTGGAAATGAGCAACTGTTGTCGAACTTAAATGTGGTCTACATAAAGTTTTGCAGTGATAGCTCACGAAGCCTGATGGTTCTATTTGTAACATCAACGTTGACTACATCACATCAGTGATTGATCTTGTCACTCCACAACCAAGAAAGCAACCGCCATATAGTTCAACGTATCTTCCAAATCGAGGGGCTTCCGGTCTGGGACACATGCGCGATCTACGGTAGTCAACGTACCGCTTAGACTGATATCACGAAGTGCACAGCGACGCTAAATAAACGGTAGTTATCGTGCGATGAGCGTTTGCTCAAAATCACATTCAAGCTGAAATTGGAAAGAATGGAACTGAGAAGCTTCAACTAATATGTTCGCAAATGTCAGGAGTGAAGAGGCACACCATCCCAGTTCACAAAACTCATGTGCAAAATGCTAAACAAAAAGGTACGCCAAAAATAGATGCACACAATTGAAGAGATTTATTGTAAAGTTGACCTTACCCCGTGGTGACGGGATTCATGTCAATTTTCACATAAGGAGCGGCGGTTGCGTAATCCCAGAACGCAAGACCACCGTAACGATGTGTTAGGCTAGAGAACGCGTCCACGTCCACCAATATACCAGTAACGTTGGAAGCGGCTGCCATGCAAACAATAAGCTTGCAACCTAATTCTTGCGCACTGATGCTTTCTACCTGAAATTTGGAACAAATGCGACACAAACACAGTCTTGAGTTCAATTATACACATATACAGCACAGCGCATAGGAAACTAAAGTATAACCTGGTACTCATTTACAGTCTCGGTTTGAGGAAAATCAAATACTCGATTATGAGAGAGCTGTAAAGAACAAGAACGTTAAGAAACCATAGACAGAATGAATCGGTGAATTGCTAGTGATCTCAGTGGGCGGTGACCACTGATTACTTCGATCAAAGAGGAGTGACAGCTCATGCGACCAACGAATAGGAACTACTGACATTGTAGGCTGTACATT
Source organism: Paragonimus kellicotti (assembly GCA_014220965.1). NCBI lineage: Eukaryota > Metazoa > Platyhelminthes > Trematoda > Plagiorchiida > Troglotrematidae > Paragonimus > Paragonimus kellicotti. The sequence continues at coordinate 33,127 of LOND01004718.1, forward strand.
TAACAGATTACCTTTATACGACTTTTTACACGAAAGGGAGGTTAGAAGAGAGCAGGCACACAAGTGATTGGAGAATTACCTAACGAGGTATGAGCAAACGGTTTGTATTTTTGCTAAGAAAACTAAAAGGTAGATTGCATATTTGAAGCGGAATAATTTAATGATGGTTCACACATGTATTCCAACGGAAAGGGAGTGAGGCATGTGTGAGCAACAGTGTGAACGACGCTAGTGACTGTGCCACGTTTACATAGTCACCCTTGGTTTCGCTGCTTCCATCGTATGAGCTTAAACAATGCTAGTTGGTCGTTTGTTCAAGTCGGTCCCTCATAAAGATAGTGCGTTTTAAAATGTCGTGACAATATTCTCCTCCGAGTCAGGCTTCCCAACTGGAGACTGTTGACAGAATACAATAACTGCATTATAAACGTGTCACAAAATCCCGAAAAAATCAGGAGATAAGAAGGTGCGTGAACAGTAATGCAGAAGAGTGCTAATGGAACGGTAGCTGGCGCCGACCATCGAAGGGTCAAGCCAATGTCATTTAAACAACTAAGTGATCACGTGCAGTTGGTTCCTGGAACGCGATCCACAGGAACATTTCCCTTATCAATAATTGTCTGCGTCATGACCAATTAACACTTACGCGATGTATAGTGAATCATACATAATGAAATGGCGGCCCCCAGCATTAAAATACACGCGACAACCGCAACTGTAACCCTGTATCACAACCGGTTTTTAACACTAAATGAGGGCGAGTGTGGAATAATGGCTAGTCGGTTCCCGAGATGGCAAGAGGACTGAATCTCTACGGTTCCCAAGTGATCGGAGCATCATGCGCAAACCGGTTGAAATATAAGCAGCCTTGTCCACTGAACACGTGTGATAAGTTTTTTTTTTGTTACACTGTTAGATGATAAATCAGAGATGGATAAACTTCACCTTATGGTAATTGAATGTACAAAAAACTTTGGTTTCAAACGAGCTCATGTCAAACATCACCACACATAAAGTCCAAGAAAAAATTATTGTAAAACCAGTCTGGTACTATAACAGTCGCCAGAGTTTAAAACAAAACTGAGACAAGATCTCCAAGCTGTTCCCCAATAGCATAGTGCACCCAACCAAAAGTTACCAGTGTCGATGACATTTCCATGGAATTCTTCATATTGTGCACTACACCCTAATGAGAGTTACCAGATGCCAGCATAAACCACCTCTTCAAAGGCTATTGCAGACAAATAATCATCCAGCGACTAACTGAGTTTGTTGGCCCACAGTCGTAAACATTTGTAATACCAATCATCATTACAACAGCCTGGTACCTGTATAGAAAGTACTGTGGCCCGGGTCACAGCTGACCTCAAAAGTAACGTAGAATATCCTAGAAGAAAACATCACTAAACGGGTTAAAAATTAAAGTTAAACGAGCCAGGTGAGAGGACCGTAAATGGTATGAATGCAGGTGCATTATTAATTGCGGTATACTGCCATCTCAGATAAAGTTTCCAACCACCGAGTTAACTGATCACAATGATCTTAGCCAGGCAGGTGACACCTACCCACTTTACTCAATGGAACAGTCAGGGTCTTCATATTTCGTGACCACGTTGTTGCTTGACCACCACGTGGTTTCACCCAACTGTTGGTGGTCTCAGTATATAATGCCCGGTACGGTAAACGCTCAGCTGGCATGCGGAGTACGTGATCCAGTTATCGCAGGCTATGTATCGGGCTTGAGCGAGGTAAGTTTAACGACAAGGTTGGAGTTGCAAAGGTCTTTGTTCTTTTTAGTGGGAGGAAATTTCCATAAATATGGTATTTCCCGACTTCAATGGGGGTCCACAGACTGGTGAAATTGAACCCACTATGAACGAGCTGAACCTCATAATGCAAGCTGATTTTACTGAGGTGGATTGAAACGAAGCAACATAGAAGTGAGTAGATCCCTATAGATTATACAACTATAGACAAATGACCTCAATAATCGGATACTACCAGAGACTACGCGCAGGGCATAGTAAGGAAACACCAGAGGTCCCGGTGCCTATCTCTGAAAGTCAACTAAAACAGTGTAGCAGATATCGACGATATCAGCCAACTTTTTAAGAGTCAAATCAAATTTTAAATGGGAACAAAAGCAAACAGTGGTGAATGAGTTATGCAAAAAAAGATATAACAAGGTCCTCGGTTGAAATACATCATGTTTATCCAACGGAAAGTGTTCGTACTGCCCCACGCGAGTCGCCGGCGAAGTAATTATTAATTGGATTTGCGTACCGTCATTTTTTAGCAAAAAGACTAATAGCGATGCTACAGGAATGTGCGAAGTGTGAGTCAAGGCGGCCGATTCGTCTTTTGAAGCTGGGGAAAGGAACGGTTTTATTACAAATTATTTACGTAAAGCGCTGTTACTTCCTTAGAAAGACTCGAAAACTCTTCAATTGTTTCCGCCATACGAAATTCATCGCAGGACACTGCTGCCACTAACATACGGTCCATTGCAGCAACCCAGATATACCTCACGGCACCACGGAGAATCACCGGACAGTATGTTCCGCAAGTTTGATCCCACTTGTTATTTATCTCGCTATTCTTATAAACTGTATAAGCTTGCAGATTATGCAGCTAGCATGAGACGTCCAATTAATCCGACTACCGAGGTTTGCGGACCATGCTCTAAGGTAGTACGGCCTTGAGGCAAAGCCACGGCTTGAGTTCTGTAACTATTGGGCTCACTGCAAATGCGACCCCGAGTTTCTCCATAGACTTGTATTTAAGGCTCCGAGACTTACCCACTCCGGCCCTCAGATACCATTGTGTGACTTGCCGACTAAACATTCCTAAGGATAACCATCACCCAGGGCACAGAGAGAACAGATAATTTAGTCAGTTCCTCACCACCTACAACATGCATCCCTGACACGCCAACGCCCTTCGACCTTAACTTAGCTACACACAACCGAGACCCTCCGCCCCTTGCAATAGCCAGTATAGTGACAACAACAGGACACATTAAGCGGAAGCATGGTAAACGGTCGAGTGTTGTAACCACACAACCGTTTCCCGAGTCATAACACAAAGCATAAACACGCCCAGGCGTTAGCACGGTCCTCAGTTCGCTAGACATAATCTCATTATTTATAACTCTGCGGAAAGCACGTTGCTCTACCAAAAATAATCGCATGGCCAGTTGCAATGGAGATCTCTTTGCGATCTACTTAAGCTAGGCGTGGAAGATAAACCCACACTATGCAGGCTTCGCAAGTCTCATCAAGATGGATGCCCTCGGCCAGTCTGTGTCACGCTTGACAAGATAGAAGACATCGAGAAGATTTTGTTAACGGCATCGTTTCTGTCCAAGCTTAATTTCCCACGTGAGCTCCGAATTCATGCAGACAAACCAAGTTCTGCGGGTGGAACGTGTGCTACTGGTAAACCTGCTAGGACGGCACGTGTTGTCAAGATGACCAAGGTACCGGAAGTCATCAGTAGCCCACCTGGTACAGCTGACCACGGAAGGGTCCGCCTAGCACGTCTGAAGGCAGACACTGCCCCAGACAATGGCACGCAGGTACATATACCTAGCTGGTGGTGTGTATTTACTAACGTTTTTTCTCAAAGAACAAAGTGCAGGAGTTGCGACAGCCGGTCGACTCAAAGAAGCCTAGGGTCACAGATGTAGTGGAGACGTGGTTGATGTCTGACGTACCGGACCAGGAGACAGACCCTCCTAGTTAGTCTATCTATCGTAATGATCGGTTGGTCATCAGGAGGAGGTGTGGCAGAGATCCGGCCTTTATTTCAGTTGACGTGTCCCTTTGGATAAATGTCAGGACATCTCACTCATCACAAGTCATTGTCGGCGTCATTTATCGTGCCCCGTCCGCAGCCCCAGAATGGATGAAAGAATGCACAGTGCCATTAGACGGGCCACCGCAGTCCTTGAATGTCGCACCATCGTTCAAAGTGTCTTCAACCTTTCGTGTGCAGGTCTCTTCGGCCGGCCACTGAGTTCTACAACCTCGTGCAGGATGGGACTCACCGAGCATGTTAATCAACCAACGAGGTGGAGAGAGGGTCATAGGCCATCCGACTAGACATGGTGTTAACTACTGAACCCCATATGGTGGATATAGTCGAAGTTGGTGCGCCATTAGGTGCAAGCGACCACGCCACAATCAGTTTCCGCCTAATATGTGACGTCACGATCACCCGCCCCTTACTGCCGGCTCGACGCAATTCAGACGAGCCAACTTTCGAAAGATGCGAGAACACTTATCTCAAGTCAACTGACCACCACCTGGTGAGTGTTGCACGGTAGATAAACATCTAGAGCAATTATGTCACATCCGAACATCATGACTAGTTCAGTTCTATTTTACACTTCACGCCCCGCCCGCAAGTCGTCTTGGTTTGAGCCTTCAAACAAGTGTCTAATTAAAGAGAACCGGGTCTTGAGGGATTTATTTCTACTTCACTCACACCTGGCATACAAATGCTGTCGTAATCAGTGCACAGCAGCCGTACGCGCCGACCGTAGGGCTCACCAAGTATCACTTGCGAGATCCATCGCTGATTGCCCTAAAAGATTCTTCGGGCACATGGCCTCCCTGACCAGGTCGAAAGCTGCCATATCATCTCTCATGGGACCTTCAGGACTCTCTACTTCTAACTTCCGAGGCAGCAGAGATACTACGTGCTTAGTGTGCATGTATATAGCAACTCAGCCGAGACGGAACCATGCACCACAGTTTTCAATCATAACCGTCCCCCAACTTCACCTCGGCTAACGTACGCACCAAGCCACTTCTGTTACGCGTTGATATCACCCAGACTTCATGAGATACCCCCACTCGTGCTGGAAGAATGCGCAGATGAGCTGGCGGAACCGCTTGCTCCCGGAGAGGACCAGTACACGCTGCTTACTTCTTCAGAGAGGCCATTAACAAGTATTAACGGCCTCTTCCGAGAAAGTTGCGTCCCATCCGGATCTATATCCGTTCCGATGCTCGTCAACTGCAGTGAGCGGAAACAAAACGTGTCTAAGTGTAGCTTTAAGACGTCTGAGAATTTCAATGCACTGCGCGTCGCCACGGTAGAAATAGCTCTGGTTGAAACACAGAAAACCTTACCTGACATGAAGTCAGAGTTGAGGTCTTTGGATGAGAATATAGCGTTCGCCTTTCCGGGTCTGGCGATTGGTCGTAAGGCAATGGCTTTGTTTGGTGCTCAAATTGAGGAGGTCGACACAAACTTGAAGGACAGGGTACTCTGGGAGAGAATTGTTCTGTGGGTACGGTTACCGAACACATCCTCTCTTGCTGAGCAGGCCAGAGCGATGTTAAATCCCTTCTTCCCTCCAGATCTAACACACTTGGTTTCAGCCAGCAACATTCGCCCTAAAGCTACCAAGAATTCCCTCGGACCTCATGTGACGTTACCCTCGAAAATTAGTACGGGAAAACTGCCGGTTAAAATGGTGGAAATGAAGGTAACTCGTGCTAAATTAAAGGGAATCTCACTGGATCGTCCATTGCAAGAGCGGCCGAAGCACTCCCAGCTTAATACAGCTAAGTTCTTTTGCTTAGACTTCTATTAATTTTCAACCTTCTTAGTAACGTTTTCTTCTAGGATATTCCACGTCACTGTTGAGGTGAGCGGCAGCCCGAGCCACAGTACCTTTTGGTCAGGCTCATGGCTGATATGATGATGATGATGATGATGACGTGATAACCAAGTCGATCAAGTAAGATGTCTCTCCTTGACGGTGCTTTGAAGGTTGTTTTGCATGTTGTGTCCAAGAGCTCTCGCGGATCAACATTGTAAAGGTGTTCAAAATCCGCAGTTAAATTCCCCTTGAATAGTAGGTACCCAGTTGAGTTTGGATGCGTTGAGGTCGCTGGTAGTAAGAAGATAGGAGAAACGCTGTGTAGATGAGAAACGATCTAGGGAGGCAGGAATAGTCTCGTTGTCGGGTGCGCCGCACAGCGGCGAACGGTGAGTAACATCAGCAAGGAGCATGTTACGACTACAAAGCTGAAGTTCGGGCCAGAGATTGTCACATTTCTCCGCGGAGATAGATTTCCCTATGACAGTCGGCACCAGATTATAAGGCTTAGGAACAAAGTAATTTTTAACAGAAGTTTTTTGAAGTGGATCTGAGGTGCGGAAGAAGAGTGGTGGTCTGTGCCACCTTTTAGGAGCTACTTCTTCAGACCCACACAACCCCACAGGGGGTTGGCTATCCAAGCGGATGAAGAAAACCACCTCTGTTGTGGATGTAGGCGCGTTCGTTGATACCTTTGGGTATTTCGGTCTCTTCTTACGATTAGGGATAATGGCGTTTGCTTTGGTTTGAAGTTTGGGGTCTGCCTTGATGCGTGACTTTGCTGTATTAAGCTGGGAGTGCTTCGACCGCTCTTGCAATGGACGATCCAGTGAG